>OZ022243.1:27115692-27118192 GCA_963978895.1 Erpobdella octoculata | reverse complement strand
CTATTCAAGCAACTGTGCAGAGGCGCTACTCATATATTGATTGAATCATACTGTAGAAAAATGTTGCTCGTGAAAAAAAATGTCTGGAAATGATTTTTAATACTAGATTTAAGTAAACGTATCAAATTTAAAAACTCCCGGCATATGTTTCAGTTTTTTGAAGCTCAAGGTTCGGGTTTTAATTTCTTAAAAAACGTAAAACACCGGGTTCGGGTTTCTCGTTTTTGAAAATTCGGGTTCGATATGCAATAAAGACCGGGGACCGGGTAGTACCGAATAGATCCGGACGCTGAATTTTTTTTTATGTGGGTTGGAACAAAATTACGGCTCACATTTTGTGACTCGAATACGGCTGACCGTATTTCAGCCGTAATTCTTATCCAATCTTATACACTTTTTCCAAAAATAGCTGATGACCGTGGGAATACCCAAAATTTTTAAAAATCTTATACACTTAAAATATAAAATATTAATTCAATTTAAAATTCAATTGATTAAAGATGAAAAATTATTACCACGGTATTCGCACCAAAAGCATTTTATTATTGCACCTAACATTCGACTCAGTCGTAGAAAAATATTAGGTGGGGTGGCGCCCGGGTCTAGTACCTAGTGTCAGGTTAGGTTCGGGTACTCGTGACATCCTTAGTGAATGATATGAATAGTGGTGTTACTTCAAAAAATTGTCACACTTTCTCCTCTCAAAAAAGTTGATGACCGGGGGTAGTCAATGTAGTCACAGGTATTTTTCAACATTTTCATTCTCAACTACGATCATTTTACACCAAAAATTTAGTTGATACTCTGGTGGGAGGATAATCTTTACCACCCACCCCTGGATCCCTGAATACGTCTTTGAATATGAATATTTTCCCAAACGCACATCCTTGAAATAAGTGAAAGAGGAATAAGACCGGAAAAAGATGAATTTGTCACGTGTTCGTCTGGTTAAAGCGGAAAACAAGAAAGAAGTTTTTCTGATTAAACATGAACAATTTGATTCGTGAGTGAAACTCGTGAGGTTTTAATTGGACTTGTGTGTCCTCGTGTTCGCTTGAGCGATAAGTCAGCGATGGATATGGGTTGGGTTGGGTCGGGTTGGGTTGGTTTGGGTCTAATTTTTTTGACACATGCATGGGTTGAGTTGAAAAATCACTAAGAAAATTTTTTATTAAAAAACATATTAACAAACCGTGGGTTGGGATGATTTGGGTTAGAAAATTTAACTTTTAAGGTGAGTCGGGTTGGGCTGGGTGAACAAAAATGGACCCACGATGTCCACTTCTGCGATGAGTTGGTCAAGTTCGGAGGTGGTCATTTTTAAGCTGTTGTGGCTGTTGTTGTTGATGATGATGATGGTGGTGGTGGTGGTTGTGGAGGGAGTGGTGGTGAGAATGATGATGATGATGGTAATGGTTGTGATGACGATGGTGATGGTGATGATGATGATAATGATGATGATGTCCGCACACATTTCATAAGCTACATAACGGATGAGGTGAATAAATAACGTTTCGAAAACAGGACCCTAATAACGGGTTAATGTGAATTTAATACAATATCTAATCAGTGGCGTAGCGTAGGGGTTGGGAGGCAATTCGTCCCGGGCGACCCTTTTTATGGGGCAGAAAATTTATAAGAAAAAAAATTTGTATAGAAATTTTTTGGAAAATGTACTTCAGACTACCCCCTGTCCCAGCCATGAGATATTTTTGGAAACAGAAGTGTATAGTCTTGTAGACAATTTTTGGAAAATGTACCTCCGACCAGTGGGGCACCCAGGATTTTTTTTATGTATAGAGGTTTAGAAAATTTTTGTAGAAGAAATTTAAAAAAAAAGTTTGGTCGCCCAAAGGAATTGCTGAAATGACGCTCCTGGCACAAGCCCACGCTACGCCACATCATCTAAATATATGGAATAGTATATCAGCCTTCCCCGGCCCCCTAGATCCGCCACTGTATATAACATCTAGATATATAACTTATACTATATTTATATATAGTATAATTCTATAATTTTCCCATATTTTAGAAGGTCCAAAAAAGGCTCTATATATTTTCCTCTATAGACGTACGCCGATAATAAGTGTAGGGCCTATGTACTTATTCTAATATATGACTGCATCTAATATTATTTTTTATAAATATTTAATACAGTGACAAAAGAGAATAAGAGAATAAGATAAAGGAAAAAGCAACAAGCTAATATAAGGAAGTTGCTTCAAAAAAGAGATAAACATAAGAACCAATAAGTCTTGTTGAGTGTTAAACTGCCTCAATCAGGTCGTCGTAAAATCTGTCATCCGAAGACACATACACTTGCACACACACTCACATACATACAAACATATATACGTACATACATACATACATACATACATAAATACATGCATGCATACATACATACATACATACATACATACATACATACATACATACATACATACATACATACATACATACATACATACATACATACATACATACATACATACATACA
>OZ022243.1:26828750-27115492 GCA_963978895.1 Erpobdella octoculata | reverse complement strand
ATAATTAAAATACAAGATGATAAGACAGGTAACCTAGAATTGCACATTCCCATTTTCAATCCAAATCAATAAATTTTCCAAGCCTAAAAAATGGAATAACATTTTTACATAAGCGTAGAGTTCCTTTGTAAAGATGGAATAACATTTTAACATAGGAATCGAGTTCCCACTTTCCCAGTCTCAGACCAGGGCGAGGTTAATTTTCCATACATTTCCCCAAAAGTATAAAACAGAACAAAAAACTGGGTTTTCGCAAGTTCTTTACATTTTTTATTTGTTTTATTAGAACATTGACAAAACAATTTTTTAAATTAAAGTAAGTAAAATAAAATTTTAATAAAATGCATTGTTATGAGAAGCTTATTAGAAGTTTGATAATTTTCAAGCAATCTAACAAGCAAGCCAAACAAAACAAAACTGTCAGCAAAGTTTATATAATGAATTTAAGAGCAGGGGTTTTAAAAATATTGGGTGCATGTAGCACTGTTTTTAAACTCCTTAAAATAACTTCATCGCCGGCATTGCTTGAATGTTTGCAAACCTTGAAAGCGAAAATGGACAAACTTCCCGTCATCCAATCCAGAGTTAGACATGGGTTAGGTTCAATTTTTTTTAAACATGCCTGGGATGGTTGGGTTGAAGTGAAAAAAACACTTTTTCACCTTGGAAATAAATTTTAACTGTGGGTTTGGTTGTGGTTGGTTAAAAATTCCACTTTTAAGTTGGGTCGGGTCGAGTTGGGTCGCCAAAAACGACCTTTTTCCACCTGTGATCCAATCGAGCTGAAATTTAAAATATAGCCTCGCTCTTCCTCACAATGCATTCTTTTACATTTTAAAAACTTTCTAAAAGAAATTTATTTGTTAATTTAAAAAATTAAATATCTATGCTTTGAAAAAACAACAGCAACAAATTAAACACAATATAATAAATATTTACATTTATAAATTTAAAAAAACGGCGTTTTAACAAGTAAGTCGTAAAAACCAGTTTTCTCACAAATCCCTTATATCAGAGGTGGACATGGGTTGGGTTCAATTTTTCTAACACTTGCGTGGGATGGATTTGGTTGATAAAAAATTGAAAAGAAATTTTGTGATTAAATAAAAACTTTTAACTGTGGGTTGGGCTAGAAAATGTAACTATTCAGGTGGGTTGGGTTGAGAAATTAGTGGGTTGGGTCGCCAAGAATAGACTCATGTACACGTCTGTCTTAATTTGCCGGCTTTTCATTTATTTAAAAAAAAATTTAAATGACATTTTTTGAATTTATATATGTAAATATGTATTTAAATGTGTTTGATTTGTTTTTTTTAACCAAAGATAATTTTAATTTTTAATTACAATTTTATTTGTATAAAATATTTGTAGAATCCACCATTATCATCATCATCGCCGTCGTCATTATCACCATCACCATCATCATCACCATCACCATAGCCCTCACCCTCACCCTCACCATCATCATCATCATCATCATCATCATCATCATCATCACCATCACCATCACCATCATCATCACCATCACCATCATCATCATCCTTGCCCTCATCACCAACATACATCGATATCATCACTAACACAATTGTCATCAATTCATTACCAACAAAACCAACAACAACAACAACATCATCTCAGTCATCATCATCATCACTCATGTATTATATATTATACATTATTTACAAATCTACTGGTCTGGTATAGACTTACGCGTTAATTAAAACCAGTCGTCTAACGTTGACTGTCAAATCAATGATGATCTACATCTGTTCCATTGAAGAAAGCAACACATAACAAAATAATACATTTATGATTTATCAATTACAAATTACAAAACAAACGCATCAAAGGATAAATAAAAAATAATAAATAATCATAAACAATTTTTATACAACTAAATAATTGTACGTATATTAGTTTTCTCATGAATATGTACACATGCACATGTACCTGTTTTGTATGTCTATTACGTACAATGTACCTAATTATACAGAATAACAAACTGTATCTCTATTTTCACGCATATTGTATCTATGTCCACAGAATAACGATCATAATAATCGTTCATCATGCATCATGACGTATGCACCATGCATCATGGATCATAACTCATGCACCATGCATCATGACTCATACACCATGCATCATGGATCATGCATGCACCATGCAGTAACTTTTTTGTACTTCAAAGTTGAACCACTTTATTGCTGCAGCATCTCATAAAGATCAACATTATAAATAACATTATCATTAAATGCTTTAACTTTGCTGCTGTTTATTATCTAGTTACCGTCATCATCATCATCATCGTTGTCGTCGTCATCTTTATCATCATCATCATCATCACCGTTACCATCATCATTATCATAAAAAGTTTCGTCATCATCATCACCACTACCATCATCATCTTTTCAAAACGCTGGACTGCTTCATGTCAAAACTCCTGGAAGAAGGCTGTCGCTTGAAAGCCGCCAGAATGTCATCAAGGTTTGAGGAGTCCGTCTTATTAAGGAACCAGGGAGAACTTTTCTGTTGTGCTCAAGTCAAAACTTAAAGCTGGCTGAGCAAATCTCAAACAATAAAAGATATATTATTTTAAACATTGATAGGAATCATTTTTGGTATTCTGAAGACGAAACTATCAAAATTCAACACACTTCTGATTAGTCGAATTCGTTCAAACATTTAACACCACTTTGTCATTTTCATGAGTTACATCATGAAATTCTCATCTACGATGCCAGTTTTTAAGCAATTATTTTTAATATTGATAAGCAAACAGCTTTAAAGATATTGTTAAAGCAATATTATAGCATCGGTAAAATGTCTATTTTTCGCACGTCAATATAATGTATTCTAATCATTTTAACAACATTTTACTTTTATTAAAAAGCAATTAAATCTAAAAAGTTAAAAACATGACCAAAAGCGATGCCACCGATGTGAGTGATGTGACAAAGAAATAGAACGGCGTCCGCAAATATTTGAGAATCGCGACAGTTCAAGTGCTTCGGGCTAAAACCCTCAATCACATTCATTTATATGATGGAAAGTGGAAAGTTTTGCTGTTCCATTCAATCATCACATGTGCGTTTCCTTCCATCAAACAGAAAAAATCTCCGAGTTCAGAGCAGGGTTCAACTAATTATTTCTCCACTGCCCTCTGCTGAAAGTCTTTGCGAGGGAATGCAAGACGTGAAAAGAGACCGGGATGGGGGGAGGGCGCAGCATTATACCGAAACCGGTGCGTTTGACGTAGACAGGTATGTGAGGGTCCACGCATGTCAAAGCTCTCCAGTCATCGAAATCCTTACTGTATATTTGCCGTGTCAAAGGTGCGCCCGCTGCTCTAAGCGTCTACCTGTTCCGTCTCGGCGTGTCGCCATTTGATTGTGTTTAAAGAGGTGAATGAATTGGAGGATGAGTGAGTGAGTGAGTGAGTGAGTGAGTGAGTGAGTGAGTGAGTGAGTGAGTGAGTGAGTGAGTGAGTGAGTGAGTGAGTGAGTGAGTGAGTGAGTGAGTGAGTGAGTGAGTGAGTGAGTGAGTGAGTGAGTGAGTGAGTGAGTGAGTGAGTGAGTGAGTGAGTGAGTGAGTGAGTGAGTGAGTGAGTGAGTGAGTGAGTGAGTGAGTGAGTGAGTGAGTGAGTGAGTGAGTGAGTGAGTGAGTGAGTGAGTGAGTG
The DNA here is from genome assembly GCA_963978895.1 of Erpobdella octoculata. Lineage (NCBI taxonomy): Eukaryota > Metazoa > Annelida > Clitellata > Hirudinida > Erpobdellidae > Erpobdella > Erpobdella octoculata. The sequence continues at coordinate 27,111,813 of OZ022243.1, read as the reverse complement.
AGTGAGTGAGTGAGTGAGTGAGTGAGTGAGTGAGTGAGTGAGTGAGTGAGTGAGTGAGTGAGTGAGTGAGTGAGTGAGTGAGTGAGTGAGTGAGTGAGTGAGTGAGTGAGTGAGTGAGTGAGTGAGTGAGTGAGTGAGTGAGTGAGTGAGTGAGTGAGTGAGTGAGTGAGTGAGTGAGTGAGTGAGTGAGTGAGTGAGTGAGTGAGTGAGTGAGTGAGTGAGTGAGTGAGTGAGTGAGTGAGTGAGTGAGTGAGTGAGTGAGTGAGTGAGTGAGTGAGTGAGTGAGTGAGTGAGTGAGTGAGTGAGTGAGTGAGTGAGTGAGTGAGTGAGTGAGTGAGTGAGTGAGTGAGTGAGTGAGTGAGTGAGTGAGTGAGTGAGTGAGTGAGTGAGTGAGTGAGTGAGTGAGTGAGTGAGTGAGTGAGTGAGTGAGTGAGTGAGTGAGTGAGTGAGTGAGTGAGTGAGTGAGTGAGTGAGTGAGTGAGTGAGTGTGAGTGTGAGTGATAAAAAAATGTGTACAATTTGTTATTCTCCAGACGTTTCCAAAAAAAATTTAAAATAGTATTCAACTTTATTCAACAGTTTAGAAGTTTACCGAGAATAAGAAAAAAAAGTAACACCATAAAACACTTTTTGATATATCCAAAAGCGAAAACCCAGAAAACACATGTTGGCACAAACCGAGAAACACTCAAGATTGAAGTACAGACATCTTGTCAGCGAGAAGGGCAGCTTATTTATTTCACCTCTGCTTCTCATCAAATACTCGTCAGTTCGTCAGCACCCAACCAACGTAACCTCAATTCTATTCTTTTTTTAGACGAACAAAACAGAAACGATTCTTCATCAGCTGGCGTTTCTGGTTATTTTCAAGTTTTATTTTTCTAAGCAGACTGTTTAAGATTCTTGGGTGCATTTTATTATTTATTTATAAACACAGCATTCCATCTGCGAAATGTTACGAAAAACATTGATACGTTTTGTTGTACAATTATACAATCAAAATGGTCTAAATAAAAAGTTATTAAGTTATAATTTATTTTTCATTTCTTTTATGAACAAATCATGGGTGAGTAGATATAAGACAAAATATAATTGATAGAAACAATCTTGTAAATGTCATTTTAGTTAATTTGTCATAAAGTCGTCTCAGACAACATTACCTGTTTGAATTACACAGCTCAAAATCATTGATGCGAATAGCAGCTATTTAAAAGTAACAATATGGAGTGAGTTTAGGTAATATTAATATATTTATTTGCGCCAAAATGAGAGTCTGAGACATGTTGCAATTTTTTCGACGCAAAATTATCTTTTTCGTAACGATAAAACCAAACTTCTCACCTGATCAGTAATGAAAATGTCTCATAACTCCAAACATCAAAATAAATAATCAAAAACTTTCACATAAATATTTTTTGTTTTTTTTATCCTCATTTAACAACCATCGTGTTTTTCTTTCCACCGCTAACAAGACGAACACGTTGAAGAAATAACAGAACGTTCGTTTACATGCGATAGCAAATACGGAAAGAAGAAGAGATAGGAAAACTAATGAAACAAGCCAGCTATATAAATGCCAGGGAAAACGGATACATGAAGTGGATGGCAAGCATCGCTTGTTATCCGCCCAGATATCACGGCAGAACATACGCCACACGCGTCGGCGGATCGTAACTAGTCAATGTGCGATGCTTTTAGACGTGTGTGCTTATACAAGTTCATATTCAACCATATTCTCTTCCTAAATGGTTATATTTTTTGTTCTACCCCTAAATTCATAGCAATTTATGTGTGTTTTTTTTCTTTAATGAAGCTTAAGTTCCGATCCTCGTTAAGAAAAAAACGTTCAAAAAGTTTTAGTTCCGCAGAATAAATTTTGTATATTTTATTGAAATAGGCTCTACTTTCCCAATTCTGTAATTTACGTTTTTAAACAAAATTTCAATTTATTCTATTAACGAATAAATAGCAGCAAAGATCGAAACGAACTCAGCCACTATGACACAGTACCCTTCTGCGCGATAAGACCTGCGCTTATTAAACGTATAAAGTTCTTGAACACATCAGTTGGGAACTGTCTCCGGTTCTATGTCTTTCAGCCCTTGCTATCTTAGGCAACAACTCCACACACGAATCAACACCTTTTTCGGCATTTTCAGCGCCAGTTAAACCGACGCGCAGAGATCGTTTATCATACGCGAGACACGAGTTTCTGTTTGACGCCGCATATACACGACTGTGCCTCTTGTTGACGTATCTTTATTCTTTACATTTAAATCAACTCTATGAATAAGTTGCAGAAGTTTTTATAACAGCTTCTTGAGTGAATATATGATGGCAGCAATGGCAGGGAAACTTATAACCAGTTTTTTCAAACCAATAAATATTCCACCAGTCAGGCGCGGCGCTGGGCGGGGGGGTCCAGGGGTCCGGACCCCCCCAGCTCCGACAGGTGTCACCCTTGGGATTTTTGCAAATCCAAAGACTTTTTTACTGGGGGGGGGGGGGTACTTGAATCTAATTGGGTTAATCACTGTATTTTTAACTGGTTTGAGACTGAGTTTGACTATCTTCAGTTTGCAGTCTTTCTTTTCTTTCATTACTAAATTATTAAAGATACCAAAAAAATACTGCAGACTAAAAATAGTCCAAAAAATTTTTCGCCTGCGGCGGGCTTTCTTTTTTCTTTCTTCCTTTTTCAAACTATGTTTTTGCTGCATGGAGTTTCAACTATATTATAGTGGTTATTCTTAAACATTCTGTATAGTTTGATGATGATTCAATGTTTTTTGATGATAGTTCACTGTTTTTTACTGTTAAGTACTTTATGATATTATTGAATAATAATTTTATTAGCTTCGTTCGTTTTCTGAACTCTTACTTCGTGTTAGTTGAATAAATTTAAATTTTTGAAAAAACTAGTAATAACAACAAATATTTTTCCATTTTTATTTGAACTTTGCTTTGCCATAACAAACCTAGATAAATTAGAGAAAAACAGGACTAAATTGTGATCTGCTAGTGTAAATACTTCAGTATTTATTTCTTACATAGTTCTATTTCAGTTTTTAAGAAAATGAGAAAAGGACTATAAACTATATATATATATATATATATATATATATATATATATATATATATATATATATATATATATATATATATATATATATATATATATATATATATATATATATATATATATATATATATATATATATATATATATATATATATATATATATATATATATATATATACTTCAACTGGTCCTTGGACATTTTGGACCCCCCCAGAACAAAATTCCTGGCGCCGCCCCTGCCACCAGTGGTTTATTAACCTACGGTAAATAAAATTCTAAATACTCCCAGATGACAATAATATTTCACAAAGTAGTATATTAAATGAAAAGATCTAGTTTAGCAGAAAAAAAACACTTACCTGACAAAAACTTGTCAATCGTTTTCATCAGTTAGATCAAAATCACAAAAAATTATAAAATCAATAAGCCTAATTAAAAACCTGATGCGAATTGCATATAAAATTAGGCAGATCTATGCATAAAGCATTTATACCTCTGACATATTCTTTCATTTCCTCCTTTAAGCACTCCGTCTATCCATCCATGGATTGGTCCATCTGCATACCTGGAGTTGCTGGTTCGCATGTCAGTTGGTCGATAGCTCACATGCCCGGAGCAGCGATTGGACATTTTACTGACCAATTGTGAACATTGTGAGCAAACAACAACCTGTATGTTTTGTTTCTCAATCTCACGTCATCGGGGTCACATTCAAAGATTCAACCTCTGTAAAATACTCAGAGCTAAATTTAGGGCCGCATTGGTTCAACCAATATTATAATGTTTTAAGCAAAAAAAACACCTAAATAAAGTATACAGGATTTATGAAAAAAAAAGAAAAAAATATTGGTGAATATTTTTTTCTTTTGTTTAGGCTGGTGAGCCTACAAATTGTGTAATATTATCACAAATCTACGAACTTATGATCAAAGTTGTCATATCTATTTTATAGTTGCAGTATTAAATACTAGCATTGTCTCCAAGGGCGGATCCAGCAGAATGAACGTTTTGTAACTATTCTCAAGTGCTGTGCTGCTCTGCAAAAAAATTAAAAAAAAAGTGCTCAACTGTAGAGAAAACATTTTCAACCTTTGGTATTGACGCTAAGAGAAAGTAAAAACCGACAAAAGGTTATGAATGATATGAAAGGCAGCTGCCAAAGAAGCATAGAATGAAGCAGACAACTAGAGAAAACTAAAAAACTAAAGTGTGCAGAAACCAACTAATTTAAATATATTATATTCCATTTAAAGTTGTATTTAATGAATTGCTGACCTCATTGGCGTAACAAAAGTTGCATAGCTCTGTTTATAAAAATTTATCACATCTTGTGTTTACAGGAAATAAATGTTCAAAATAAAAAATTTCGCCATGGCCTGAGAAATTATTAAATTATGTCAATGCACCGTAATGCACCGTAATGCACGGTAGAGCCTCTACGCAAGTTCTCTTAAGCTTTAACTGGTCAATCTCTTACTAGCCTTTTCTATTTTTTTTCTCTAGCAAATTTCTCTTTCTCTACATGACCAGCCTATTCTGCTGGCCTCTTAACTGTATTAGCATCCATCTTTTTACGTGGACAGCTCATAACTACTTTAAAATTTCATATAACTCTTTTTTCTCTGTTTAGATTGGCCAAATCAGCTCCTTGCGATCTTGTCATTGTCCGTTACGGCTCAAAAGTTTGGTTAACGCACTTTAGAGCATCTACTTGAGCTTGTTTAAGCTCCATATGATCATGCAGTCTTCTTTGACAGCCTCCTCTCTTTGATTTTCTTAATATGGCAGCCTAGTTTTTAGCGTCCTAACTTCTTTGGCATTGTTTTCACTAAACTCGCTGAATAAGATTGGCCTGATTGGCTCCCTGCAATTTGACAAGATGGGCTATGGCCATGACCCGGTTGGTTTCTCTTGATCCGCCAGTGATTGTCTCAATCAGACGGAACAAATTATTACTTATCACAGATGTCCAACAGTGGCGGATCCAGGCATTTCGTAAAGGGGGCCCAACAATATTTTTTGTTTTTTGAAATTTTGATTTCTGTTAATTTGTTATGCAGTCCGTTGTAAAAGATAAGCATGGGCGTTTGGAGGTTTTAGGTAAAACCGTTAATTTCCGCTGCGTTAAATTTTTTTAACGTAAATTTCCGTTAACGGCCGTTAATTCCCGTTGAAATTCGTTAAAACTCGTTAATTTAACAAAACGTTATAATGAAAACAACATTATGTAATTTTTAATTGAAAAAATAAAGTTCATAATAAGTGTTTTTAAATGAAATTTCTATTATAAACAAAAAATATTTCAATCATCTAGTTTAGTTCTATATTAGATGGGTTCTCTTGAATGTTATCTTTTGAGTCATTAGTAATCATTTCCCAATTTTTTACTTTAATTTTTTCATACTTTTCATCGGGGTTGAGATTTTCCCTATTTTGATCAACAATGTTGCCTGAAGCACTGAAACCCCGTTCAGAAGATGTTGTGGATGCCGGAATACAAAATATTGCCCAATATTGCCCTGGCCAATCTCGCGAGAAGTGGCAATACCTTTGACTGGTTTTTCCACCACACAAGGATATCAGTATTGCTTCTTGTATCGGGCTTAGGCATCAAAAGATACGAATTAAATTTAATGGAAATTAACGAAACAATTTGCCTGTCGTTAAAAATGTAAACGGAAAATCTCGTTAATTTCTGACCGTTAATATTTTTAACGGAAACGGGCGTCACCGTTAACGGACGGTAACGGACCGAAATTCACGGACGGAAAATTCAAACGCTATGCTTATTAAAAGATAACGAATCCGATTAGGTTATAGTGGTGTTATATCGTAATGAATCGATTTCAAGACCACTATGATGCAGGTAGCCGTATTCAGCGCCTCAATCGATTTATTTGTCCCCAGTGGAACCACTGGTACTCATTTGACTACCACAGGAAGATAAAAGGGTGAGTTAACCTGAGCCGTAAGAGTGAACTCCTGGCCAAGGAAGTTACACGATGTGGGATTTTAACCAGAAACGTCATTTCAGCTGAAACTTGGGGTGCAAATTGTTCTCAGGGCCCAACAATTTTCCACAAAAATAAAAATTCGTGAAACATTCTTTTCATTTTTGCTTCCGAATAAGTTGATGACCGGGGGTTTTGAAATCTTTTTTTAATTTTTGCTCCTAAAAAGCTGATAACCGAGGGAGGGTAGTAGGAGCTAATTTTCTAAATAAAATTATTAACCAATATCTTTCTCACTAATACATCACAGGAGCCACTTCACCGTTATAAAGGGCCCGCCTATCTATAAAAAAGACCCGCTCATACCTCTGAAGCTTCAACTTTACATTTCTCAGCATAGGCGTACGGGAGCTAATCGAAGTGGGGGGGGACTGAAAATAATCATTGCCCGAATGCTGCTGGACTGATACCATGCGAGGGTTAGAGTCTTATCTTCTAAGGGGATAAATTAACATCGGTTTTACAATACAATATTTAAGCAATGACCTGTTGATCAAATTTATTTTTGTTTTTATATTTATAAAAAAACTTCCGAATTACCGAACCTTTTTATTAAATCATTCAAAAACAATTGTTTTTTGGAATTCCTGGAAGCAAAAATGTAAATAAGTTGGTTACTATTTGTACATATTAGAAATTTCTTTTTAATTTTACATTTTATCTCAAAAATTAATTTCCTTATAACGGGAAATAATAATTTTCTAAGAGACAACTATGATGAGGCATACCACAGCTTCAAGATCATTGTGACGATTTTGTGAATTTTACTTTTTAGTCCATAGGCTGCAGGTATATCTCACCCAAAGTGAGAAGCACGCATTTTAATTTACAGACCTGTCTATAACGACTAGTTCATTTATATAGACTAAAACATAGGAAGTTTGCTTAAAATTCAAACTCCAAGAAGCATCTCTTGAAACCATAACTTCCTTAATGCACTCTTACCGTACACCTAACACAGTATCATGCATGCTCTCACGTGTCCCTCCAACAATCATTTTTTCTCCTTGGAGAAAAAAGCCCGCTCTGTTAACATCTCGTTCCACATCCCACTATTAAATAAAACTGTGTCATCCAAATAAAGTACTCCCCACAGATAGATCCAGCACGTTTTAGCGACAAAAAAATCGAGCGCCACGAATTCCTAGAAATTATTTCCCTGAACAAAATTTCCTACATGTTACGAAGCACCTCGAAAGATTTAAAGAAAAAGCAATAATGTCGCATAATGTGATTATTCCATATCTATAGATAATCATTCATGTTGCAAATTTATTGTTCATTTTGCAGCAAAACAGCAGCCCGTCTTCTTCTTCAACAGTTCTACAGCTTGTCGAAGAAGTTGTCAAGTGGGGGAACACCTTCCTTGAGTCCTTTACGCTTCCTTGTTTCAGCAACAACTAGGTTGGGCTTGGTTCCATTTTCGAACGGATCACCGGACATGATCTGCCAATGATCAAACACACACTGAGGGAAAGCTTGGCCTCCAGTTCCAGAACGAAGATCGGCAGTAAATCCTGATAACAAAAACACATTATTAGAATAAGATTATCGGGAAGGCATACCTGCAGAGATTAAGTATTAAGGTAATCACTACACAAAGATACCAAAAAAACAACTAACCAAAGGACTCCATGACTGGAAGGTAAGCCTTAACAACAAACATAGGTGTTCCAATAATTCTGCTTTCTTCAAAGACATGTCCACGTCGTTTGTTCAAGACACCATAGATGCCACCGACAGCAGCTTCAGGAGACTGAATTTCAACCAGATAGACGGGTTCAAGGAGACGGGGAGCAGCGGTGAGGACACAGGCGTACAAGCACCTCCTGGCTGTTGGGATGATCTGGCCACCACCACGATGGATGGCATCAGCGTGCAACGTGACATCGTGAATATCAAAGCGAACGCCTCTCATGTGCTCCTCGCACAGGACTCCCTGAGATAATATTAAACATTTACATGATTAATTGAATAAATTTAAATTCAAAACAGAAAATGTAATTTCAAAACATAAACTATTAAATTACAAACCTCTTTGGAAGCCCATTGGAAACCAGCGACAACACTGTCCTTGATTTCATTAAGATATTGGACACCCTTTGTGCAATCAATAACTACGTTAGGCCCATTTGTTTCAGGTCCAAAGCACCAGATTTTACGGGCTTCAGTTACATCGTAGTCGTACTTCTCGGCAAGGTAACGGGCACGTTCCTTCAACTCCTGTCTTGGATGGACGTCACCCTTGTCAATATCTTCAGCCAAACCTTCGGGCATGGGACGTGCTTTCATGTACAGCCTGTTGTGCTTGTTTGGTGACTTAGAAAGACACATTCTGTCGGACTCTTCACTAACAGTTTCTCTGTATGAAACAACTGGATCAGAAACCTTGATAGGGATGCAAGCATGATCTTCTTCCAAATCTTTCAAACAAATTTCTAAGTGGAGTTCACCAGCTCCAGCAATGATATGCTCACCAGATTCTTCCATGCTGACTTGGACAAGGGGATCAGATTTCGAAAGACGCTTAAGACCTTCGACTAGCTTGGGGAGATCAGCTGGGTTCTTGCACTCAACTGCAACTCTCACAACAGGGCTGACACTGAATTTCATGACACGCAAGTTGTGAGCATGTTCAAAGGTGGTGATCGTTCCTGTCTTGACGATAAACTGATCAACACCAACCAGACCACAAACATTACCACAGGGTACATCTTCAATTGGCTCAGTATATCTTCCCATCATAAGAATGGTTCTTTGAATGTTCTTGACATACAAGTCATCTTTCTTTCCTGGAACGAAGTTGGGACCCATGATCCTTGCCTTCATACCAGTCTGGACAACACCAGAGAAGACACGACCAAAGGCAAAGAATCTACCCTTGTCAGTTGTCGGTACCATTTTTGAAACATACATCATGAGGGGGCCTTTGGCGTCACAATTCTTGATGGCAAGAGCAGCTTCATCGTCATGGGGTCCTTCATACAAGAGCTCCATCCTGTACCTTTGGGCAGTAACAGGGGAAGGCAGATGGATGGTGATCATCTGAAGGAGGGCATCTCCAGCAGGCAACCATTTCCTCATGACAACTTTCATCAGCTGCTTCTCGTTGTTTTCTTTTTCTTCACCAGTCAACTTGATACCAAGCTTTTCGCAAAGAGCTAAGGCTTCCTCCTTAGGTTTCTTCATACAAAATTCGAAGACTTTGTAGATTGGATCAAGAATGTATTGAGTGAAACCTCTGACATATCCTTGCTTACACTCTTTATCCCACTTCTTTTCCTTTGGATTGTAGAATTGATCACCCCACAATCTCTTCATCAGTTTATGGGCCTCGATTTTAAATTTTTCTGAATACATCTCACTGAACTGTTTTAGCGTGAAAGCCCAACCGTGGAGACCTGAACCGAACCCAACGGTACCTTTGGCAGGATCAACCATAACTTCTCCCATTGGACCACCATCTTCACCATAGGTAGCAATGATAACGTTGACATTTTCAACGGTTCTCTGGAAGGTTTGATAGAGCTCTTCCGGTTCCAACTGAAGGGTAAGCAGTGCCAAATCCATCTTGTTCATGAATAAGACAGGCTTGATTCTTTCAGCAATGGCTTGTCTCAAGACAGTTTCGGTCTGTACGCAGACACCTATTAAAAATTATATAACCTTTACCACATGTTTTAATAATTTAGAACACTAGCTTTATAGTTATCCACAAATACTGTTTTGATAATTTTCAATGTTACCTGATACACAGTCAACAACAACAAGGGCTCCATCAGTAACTCTCAGGGCAGCAGTAACTTCAGAAGAGAAGTCAACGTGACCCGGGGAATCAATGAGATTAATGAGGAAAGAGTTCATGCCCTCTTCACGTGGTTGGGTTATGTGAACCATATCCTTCTCTGGGAGTGAGTAATACAGCGAGATGGCACTAAAAACATATAATTTATTAAGAAATAATTTTCAGAGTGAGATGGCACTAAAAACACATCCAATTTATTAAAACACAATTTTCATAGTGAGCTAAATAAATAATTTTCAGAGCTAAAAATTACTTACGTTGACTTGATGGTGATACATCTTTCTTGCTCATCTTTTCTTGTGTCGGTGAACCTCATTTCTCCGGCCTTAGCCGAGGCTATGATTCCAGCCTTACTAACAAGCGAATCCGTCAGAGTTGATTTACCATGATCTACATGGGCAATCACGGACATGTTTCTGATATTCTTCTTCCTGTCCATGATCGCACGGATCTCGTCAATTGTAAAGTTCACCTAAAAAATCAATTAATTCATTTCACATAATCGTCTAAAGTCCAATTACACATTAATGATCCCAATATTGTCTATCGCTCACATGGCGGTAATATAAGCACCCCACGAGGGGTTAACAGATAACTGCGTAGTTTGAAATATTAACGTCAAAAGTTGGCTTTAAAAAGTAACTTATTCTTGATAAAATCAGTTTAAAACATAAAATTGATGTACGATCGGCAGATTCACTACCATTCTAAAATGTAGTTAACATCGAGATGACGTGCGCAGCAACTGACGAGCGTTATTCGGACAATCATCAAAAACCGAACTAGAGTCAATTTAAACGATTATCACGTAGTTGCAATTAATAACAAATAATAGTGAGTAAAAATCAACTGACCATTTTCGACTTTTAGACAGAATTCACTGATCAACCTGCTAAACCTCCACTCGACACAAATGGCTGCGGTGAAAGGAACGACTTATAATGTATGCTTCAGTACGTCACGTTGTGCAATTTATGGTGAATTTTAATCAAAGCCAATTATTTTTATATTTATAGAATAAAAAGTATTAAATATAATTTTAAAACTATTTTTTATTTATCTAAATTTATCCAACAAAACTAACTTATTATTAACTTTTAATGTAAGAATACATTTTAATTTCTTACGTAAATTTTTGCGTTAATACTTTTCAAAAAACTTTCTGTTTGGAATAAAAATTTCTAAAAAAAGACCAACTGGCCGCTCAAGCTATGCGCTCAAGGCTATTCAAGACACTGATCTCTATAATATTATAGAGATCAGTGATTCAAGAGCACCCAACTGCTGCACGTCTTCCATTTTCGTTAACATCTCTACCGCATTGATCTTTACTTTCTGATGAAATATGGAAATATGCATGTTCAATCGTATTGTAGCTCCTCATGGTTGTCAGTGGATTGATTTTTTTTACCCGCCACAGTTTACGGTTACTCATTTTCTGATCATCAATCATTCTTATTCGATAAATATAAATATAAACTCAAACGCTTCAATAAGTTCAGATTAATTAAGATTAATAGGTAATAAAAAAAACTATTGATATATATACTTACATATAATTTGATCCAAAATAAGTTTGGAAACAAGTAAATCATGATTTTGTTATCAGTTTTTGTTTTTGTTGAATAAAGTTTGACAATGTTTAACGTGGGTTAATCGTTAGACTTCTAAGCTTATCCAACTTTATCCAACTCACTCGATGGGCCATTTAGACAGAAGAACCAGAGGCAGCCATTTGTAGGCGCCTACCCACACCCCTTGCAGACGCTGGTGACGCCGGCGGGATTCGAACCGCCGACTCTCAGGTCCACAGGCGAATGCCTTACCGCTATACCACCAGCGAAAGAGTTGAAATTGGCCCCCATAAAGTTGAACTGGATTCTTGTTACTTTGTTTGAAGTGGGTCCCCATAAAGTTAAAATAATCTTGTGACGTTAAAGTGGGTCCCGACTACCCCCTCCTGGTCATCAGCTTTGTGGCAGGAAAAATGTATAAGTGTTAAGTAAATTTTTTTGAGAGAAGTACCTACGACTACCCCTCCCCAGTTATCAGCTTTATTTTGGTAATAAAACTGAAGTATTATGGTAAAACATTTAGGAACGTGTGGGCCTTTTTGAACATGTTTCCCCTCTAATGTTTTAATAAAATGACGACCCTGCTTTGCTTTTTCTGGAGCATCAATTTGAGCTAAAGCGGACTCGCTCACAGAAATAAATGTCCAACAAGGAAGTTTGCAAGACTTCAGAAACTGTGAAGGAAATCCAGAATACTGTTGTGATAGTTTGTGTGTGTGTGTGAGTGACTGTCTCGTTTACCTTCGCTCCAAGTTTTTTTCTATTGTTCAGTTTTAGGAGTTTGCACTAACAAGCTTTTCTTTCAACTAACCTGTTTTCATCATTGAGGACATTCCAAAATTACTCAAGCGCAAAATAACCACCAAAACAAAAAATAATGTAAAAATAGCAATAGGTCGTGAATGAAAGCTTTCTACGCAGCAGGAACTGTTGTTTGAATAAAATTTAGACCACCTGAATCTGCCTCTATGACAAAATTATATGATATCAACAAAAATAAAAGTTGTGACTTTTACTGCATTGCACAAAACATTGTATATATCATGAATATTTGCATGATAATTAAATCTTTTTGTCAACTGAAAGAGAACATTTTATTGATTTATTCAGTCTTGGGACGTGTCATATTCTCTGGAATAAATTCAGAGTATTCCTACCACTCCATCTAAACAATATCTATATTCCAACATTCTACTTGAAAAAGTGTGGCTTATATCGAAAATCGACAATTTTATAAGTTAAATAATGAACAAGTTATAATTACAAGAATCATGGTTTATCGAACAGTGCAACAAATAAGTTGAACCATATTTATTAAATTTCTCACAGTAACTTCACCGCTGGTTTGGATTGCGAAGTAAATTGAGTTTGAACATGTTACAAAATAATTTCAAGTTAAAATTTTCACTGGTGGAAACTTTCCCGCGGAAAATTTCCTGAAAATTTCAGGAAAATTTCAACACTAGCCGCAATGACTTTCGCAGCTTGCCATGATTGTCCATTGTGCAGGCGCACCGCATGGACCTTGGTCGTAATAGTACTTCTGACGATCTTGTCGGATTTGCAGGTTACTACGTACAGATTCAAAAGCAGATGTTTTTGATAACGCCGGAACTCTTGAGTGAAGAGAATGGTTAAAAATCAGTTCAGCTGGGCTGTAATAACTTCAAGCGATCGGTGCATTTCGATATTACAGAAGCGCAATAGTAACGTCCTGTTTGCTGTTGGCATTTTTACGCATCAGTTATTTGATAGTCTGCACGAATCGCTTGACTTTTGATAGAGCGGACTGAACGTGACTATCTGGAAGTCTCAGGACTCGGCGAATTGACTCGTGGTGAGACTGTTTAAAGGGTTATTGTCCGCGTTCAACGTCTCTGGTATGCCATATCGCTCGAATATGTCCTTCAGATGCTTGATTACATAGTCGGCAGACTTGCTGGCTAGTTGAATGTATTCTGGAAACTTGCTAAAGTAGTAGACCCCTAGCAAGTAGTCTTTACCGTGCAGCGTGAAGATGTCGACGCCAACTTTCTGGTATGGTCTCTGCGGAAGCGGATGTACGATCATAGGCGTGGAAGCCTGATGATTTCTGTAGGTTTTGCACGTCGGACATTGGTCAACAGTGTTTTCAATGTTCAGATTGATACCTGGCCAGAACACAGCAGCACGTACAAGGGCTTTGCATTTATCCATCCCCAGATGCCTTTCGTGAATGCGAAACAGAATGTTCTTCCGCATTTCAGCCGGGATGATAATTCTGTTGTTGTACAGGATCAGTCCGTTTTGTTCGTTCAGCTCACTCGCGAGAGCAGGGAAATGAATCAGGTTGCCGGACCTTCTCTTCCATTTTGTCGATGTATTTGCACTCACGAACAAGCAGCTGGATTTTGTTCTTGTTGAAACGAAAGCCCTTCACACTCTCCCGTTTGAACACCATACAAAGTATTCGTCAATCAATCAATCAATCAATCAATCAATCAATCAATCAATCAATCAATCAATCAATCAATCAATCAATCAATCAATCAATCAATCAATCAATCAATCAATCAATCAATCAATCAATCAATCAATCAATCAATCAATCAATCAATCAATCAATCAATCAATCAATCAATCAATCAATCAATCAATCAATCAATCAATCAATCAATCAATCAATCAATCAATCAATCAATCAATCAATCAATCAATCAATCAATCAATCAATCAATCAATCAATCAATCAATCAATCAATCAATCAATCAATCAATCAATCAATCAATCAACCAATCAATCAAATAAACTTATAAAGCGCCTTTTCTTAAATTCAAAGACGCTCGCTCTCAAATAAATTCTCTAAAATAAAAATATTCTAAAAAACCATGAAAAACAAATAAAATTACAACATGCATACTTGATTAGAAGACGGAAGACTACCAGAATAATTTACCAGCAAAAATTTTTAAATACTAAAAAATCATATATTAAGTCAAATAGTCAAATAAAAGCACAACAATGCCCTAAGCCCTGATAAAAAAAAATACCAACCAACAAATCAATCAGTGAAGAAAACTCCACACAAAAAAAACAAACAAAAGTATAGCAAAACTATACAAAAACAATTAACTAAAAACAACCATTTAATCACAAACAATCAATCAAACAGAAGTACCAGGTTATCCTGTTGATCCTGGCAAAAGCCGCACACCTCAACATGGTGCAATCAGTTGAGAAAGATACCGGCATGCGAAGGCCTTCAACCACCAGATACGAGTGCTAAAACAAATTGCAATGAAGTATCACGGCTGACAGAAAACACAAGGCTGATGTTGAACAGCCATCCAAACCCGGCAGACACCTGAGAGCCGAAATCGCTGAAGAGATTTAAGTCGTCACAACGACAAAAACAATTACATTTAACAAAGTAAATAATTATTTTAAAAATATCAACTATTTCATTAAAAAGAACATTTGAATTAGAAATTTATTGGAGAAGCTTAAACAGTCGCCATTATGGCTGCTGCTAACCAGAGATCTGATAAGAATCAGTTAGATGCAGGTGGGCAGATCGATAATGATGGACGCTTCGTGGTTTGCGATGTAAAAATCGACGTTGTAGAATGTGGTCGCTAATCATGTTGTCTTCCTGCTTGAAATCGCAGTTCTTTGCGAGATGACGATGACGAGTAACATGCTGGTCGATCAATTCACCAGTAAACTGAGCATGCTTCCAAAACACTTTACTATTTTTTTCTTATATTAGTCTATAGTCCTTTACACCAGGTGTTTTAAGACTCTAATGGCTGTATGTAGAGAGCACTTAAGTACTTCCTGTCGTGGATCAGAATTTGATCCTTTTTACTTTTCCCTCCTCCTTTCTCCAGACTTTGGACTGGCTCGCAATTAGCGAGGCTAAACACTTTACTACCCCACTTTACCCTTTTATGGGTCATGGGTCTCCCACACCTATCCTATGGAGGATCTTTTTTACAGCCTTATACACTTTTCCTGCCAAAAATGCTGATAACCGGGAGGGGGAGCTCAATTGAAAAAAAAACAGATGATTCGGGGATCAGTCGGAGGCATTTTTTCCACTTCTCCACTTTAACTCCAGAATATCAGAGGGCTATTTCAACTTTAAAAGAGCCCACTTTACCCTTACAATGGTTTCCAATCTACCTCATGGGGGTCCTTTTCTATCTTTTGGGAAGACCACTTCAACGTCACTGGTCCCAGTTACAAGTCAGGGAGGAGCAACCGTTCCCCATGCTCTGAAATGACATTAGAGTACTGCACTGGCCGGGTTGGGTCGTGATTTTAGGGTTTTCAGATGTGCCGGGCCGGGCAGGACCTAAAGTCAAGCTTGGCCCGGGCTCTCTATGACGTGAAGGGAGCCCCTGTGACATTGTACTGGACCCCTTAAAGAGATACGTAAGCAAAAATAAAGTTTTGAAATTTTTTTGAAAAGAAGCTCCGGTCATCAGGCTTTTTGGAAGCCAAAATAGAAAATTTTTGCTGAAATGACGTCCCTGCCTGGGGGGATAGAAGCCCCTACGTACTCTAAATGACATCACTATTGAAGACGAGTCTATAATATGTTCCAAGTTTCAGCTTACTTAAATGGATAATTAACCATCAAAAATTTACAAAGCATTAAAACAGTTTGGTGGTCGAAGTGGGTCAAGAACAAGTCTATTACATCACTACATGTTCCAAAATTTAGCTCAATGGAATGACGGGAAATATGGACCTTTCAAAGATTTTGCCAGCATAACGATTTGAAAAGCGAAAATGCGCTCCATCCCGCCATAAAGCCACAAAAAGGTGATTGGATGGTCATGCTGGGGAGTTATGCGTGAACAGGAACAGCAGCCACGAAGATATGGGATTAGCCTAATTTTCATTCTTTTTAAGAGGCTATATTTTTGAATTTCTAAACAAATAACTTTTGTTCAAATTGGATGTTTCAAGGAAAAATATATAAGGAACATAATCTGGGTTTAAAATATCAAATTAGTGATCTGTAGAATCTTTATAATACCTTAAAGTTTACCTCCAGTCGCTCCAGTTCGGTAAAGCCGAACATGCCATTCACATTAATGATCTATTAAATTGATCGTCAAGTTGTAAAGGAAATGAATTTTCAATTAAATTTCTTTGACTTTATCTATAGCCTAATTCTCTTCTTTTTAGGTATGCACAAATTGAAGTCCATCGGTATAACACTTACATGAACTACCATGGTGACAATATAAAAGACTATTGTCTCCATTGCAGTATTATAAACTCTCGGTCCGTTGAAGTGTCTACTCTTTCTTAAATTTTGTAGCTTGGTTATATAGTGATTGAAAACAGACACCGTGTAGCCTAATTGACGACTTTCAGACCATTGACATCCACCAGACTCTAGTGCTTGTGCGCTTATAACACGCATCCAATTCCCATATGCCTATCGTGCATCTTATAGTATACTGCGTTCCACTCTACATTCTTGGCTTGTTTTTGTTTAGTTTTTCAGTCTTTGTATTATAAATGGCGATAGTTGTTTTTTGGCTATGGATTTATGTTTGACTTTCATTATTGGCAACTTGATTGGTAACAATTGCTTTAATATTTATTTCAGCTTGTTCGCAACGATGTAATTTTCTTGAAATTTATTTCCCGACGACCAGACATGGCGGCCATTGTTGTTTAATGAGTGTAGTTGTCGGCCTCGTTTCTTTTGTAGATGATACTATATTGAAATTTTGTAATTGTTATGTAAATTAGCAAATTGCAGTATTTTTATATTTAATGGAACTGTATTTTTTAGGTATCCGCTAAAAATTCCGGGCAATTGTCGACATCAATAACTACCACTTCACTCGTGTCTATTGTTAAAATAAATATAGTCAAATAGAAAATAGTCAGTCAGTTTTTGTGTGGAATGGAAGCTGAAACAACTGGACAGGCCACATACGAAAAGGGAGTGGTTGATGGGCTGGTTAATAATGGCCTACCAGTTGCTACTGGTGGAGGCTTACTTGTTGACAAAGTGTCCATCTGCAAAATGTGTAAAGAACATCTTCATGGAAGGCAGCCCAAATTTTTAAATTGTCTTCATTCTTTATGCAGCCAGTGTATTAATTCGTTGGATATTTCGGAAGGTTTGTCACTTCATTAATATATATTAAATTTTGTTTTTTTGTTATCTTTCAAATTTTCATGGAAAAAATTTATTACTTGCTTTGAAAAAACAACAACTCAATTTGATATATGTGTGGGTAGTAAATATAAAGGTGAGTACGCTAAGGCTCCACTTTTGAACAGAAGCTCACACGGTAGTGTCAGAATCAGCTCATGTATATAAATGATCACACAGTTTCACCTGCCAGCAACATGTGTATCCATAATTGAGATGTGCCAACCTAATTTTTTTGACAGATTTTTCCCCCACTTCTCTTCTTATCCAACCGATCTGCAATTTTTTCAAGTAATTCACACCATAGTACATTCAAATTTAGCAAGTCAATAGTGAAAGTGGAAAGAATAATGAAGATAAACATAGATTGTAGATCACATGAGTCTTCTGAATCTTCTGATCCCTCAATCCATCAGAAAATTCAGAAGACTCTAAATAGTTTTAGAGGCCATCTTTGCATCCGGAATTATGATTTGTTCATCTCTTATACACTTATTCTATATATATGTGTGGCATTGTGTGGTAACTGTAAAAGAAGTACCTAGAATTAGTCATATATATCTTTGCACAAATGTTTTTATTTTACACCAAAAAACAAAATAACTAAAAGCAGAATTATTTCTTACAAACTGTGTTGTAGTCCATTTTATTGAAGGGAAATCATTTCGTTTGTTTGATAGCTATTTATAGAAAATTGTCAATGTTTTTTTGGTATTTTTATTTTCAGTAATTTCATTTTTTTGTCAACTATAAAGGTCAATATATTAAGTGTCCAGAATGCTGTGTGGTAACACACCTGGGTAGTCTGATCGACAATTTGTTCAGTGTCAAGCCTCAACCATCGCTGTCCAATGGCATGGAGAGCTGCTCGGAAGAGCAAACAAAGTTCTGTTCGGGATGCGATGAAAACGTTCCTGCTTCATTTTTCTGCGTTGAATGTTCAGAGTGGTTGTGCGATCAATGCACTCAGGCACACAAGAGAGTCAAGGTTTTGATTTTCACTGCTTTGCATTTATTTTATTAAAGTTGAAAATAATAATATAATTATTATTATTATAATAATAATATATATAATTAATGTTTTAAATACCTGAATGTTGAGAATTAACTTGAAATTCTGAACTTTGTAGGCTAGTTTTCTTTAAAAATGTGTTAGCTGTTAACCTGGTTTTGTGATATATTTGTTGTGGTGTATTTTTAAAAGAAGCCTAACTCTTGTATTCAAAGTCCTGTATTCAATTTAATCAAACCCAAGATTTTGAAACCTTCATATTGTTTGTTATTTGTTGTAATAAATAACAAGGTTTTTAGTTGTAACTATGATATTTTTTAAATTTATCAGGCAGTTTTTAAATTATTACCAGCTTCATTAGCTTGACAGAAAATAAATTAGTGTTACAGTTGGTGACAGTAAGAATATTAAAAAAAAAGATAAAAATTACAAGTCAAATGGTCATTTTCCATCAGATTTGACTTTGTATTTGTTATTTTTTTTAAACCTTTAGTTTTTATTTTTGACAAATAAAGTTGTAAAATGTAATTTAAATTTAGATAACAAAAGACCATACTATAGAAACCAAAGAAGTTGCATTGTCAAGATCAGACGACACATCTCATAACTCTGAGGCAAGGACTATCCATCAAGCATTTCTATGTCAAGTTCATCCTCAGGAGCAGTTGAAACTTTACTGCTGTACCTGCCACAAGATGACATGCAGAGATTGTCAACTTCTCGAACACAAAGACCACAAGTATCAATTTCTACAGGTTGGTATTTTTTCAGCTGGCAGTAATGAAAGCATTGTGTTCTGTTTGAAGTTTGTTTGTGTTGATTGGCTTAAATGGCGTGTTTACACAGGCAAAGATTCGCTTGCGCCAAATGTCAATGTCGCCTAAAGCTAGAAAAAATGCACGTGTAAAAGCCCTCACGCATGACATTGACATCTTGGCAGCCAAGATTTTCAAAGTTGGTTGCCTTCCAACTTTCAATGTGACAATTGAATAATGTATTCATACACGCAAAACACATTACATATTAGATAAACGATTTGATTGGTCGACTATTCCGCAACACAAAAATAAATGCTTTTTTACAAATTTTAATTATTTATTTATTTATTTATTTATTATGTTGTCAACACGAGTTAAATAACTCCTTGCCGAATTACAAACAAAAAAAAAACCACACGAACAGAAAAAAAGCACAACACGACCCCACAAACGAACCGGAAACAAAGAAAAATGTCAACACCACCAATGAATCAATTCAAAAGTAATCAGAAAACATATCCAAAATCAGCACGACATCACAAGCAAACCGAAAACATAATGTCACTTAACCCGTTTAGGTCCAAAACTTTATTAATTAGATTTCTATTATTTATTTTTTTTATTTCTAAGTTACTTGCTTATGTTTTAACAGATTTATTTTTAATTATTTTTTATTTGAAAGAAAACTTTGAAAATTCACTATGCTCGTTTTTCGAACGATGGTCGTATAGACTACTGAAAACGACAAAATGTTTAAAAGTCAATTTTTTTGTTCTCAACGCAAACAATTATAATATAAATTTTAGGCTGTAAAAAAAAAGCTAAAAACACATTTCTGACTTTATCAGTAACACAGTTCAATAAAATCCAAAAATTTAACATTCAATAAATCAGTCAAGCAGTTCATGATAGTCGTTTCAGAACCGGATGAGTGTGCGGAAAGCACCAAAACAATTCCGATGAAGTCGTTTGCCGCACTTGGCTCACATGTACAGTGTTTGGCCATAATTTTCCAGCTTGTAGCGACCTACTGTTTTCGCCTTTTCCAGATCATGACCATGGCCATTTGCTGAATCTTCCCTATCGTTTTGTTTCTTCAACCGTGCATGAATTCATTTCATCGGTATAAAACAACCTAAACAGCCTATATGGGGTTTTTCAAGCAAAGCACCATTGTGGTGTTTCAAACTCGTTATATATAGACTGTTTTAAAAGTGGCTATTCAAATGACTCTTTTTGGTCCAAGTGCATTTCAATCGTTTTTGGCGTTTTGGTTGCCGCGGCATTGAACTGACCGTATTTGCGACCTACATTTCTTCACCCAAAGAACAGACACAGTCTAATCCCATCCCATCATTAGTATAATCAACTTCTACCTTCCCGGATATTACAAAGAATAACATTTCTTCCTCATTTGCTTATTCATCAGTCACGTATTATGATGCGCCGGGCGGAAGAATGACAAGTATGTCAACCTCAATGCTATCATCATCATCAAGAATTAGTTACATAGCTTCTTTCAACGTGAAAAAACGTTCTGTTTGACGCCTTTCATTTTTAAACTTTACAAACATTTCATTCGAAGAATGAAATTTGCAAAAAACACTATCACCAATTCAACCACTGCACACCTATAAGCTGAATAAACTAGTTTCGACTCGTTCGCATACAGTACTCTATACGCCCAACGATCGTAGAACGAGCATGACTCATACATGTTCAGATTGTGGGTTAGTGTAAACACAATAAAATTTAATTAACGTTGCTGTTTACTTTTGAGTACATCTTCTTTCGATATTTCAAACTTTTGTTATGATAACTCTCATGAAATTAGCATAATAAATTTTTAAAGTTATATCGGTCGAAAACCTTGAAAATGCTCATATTCTAACCCAGATTAAACTACTTAATATGAATAAAAAAATTATTTAAAAAATTTTATACAGTGTATTGAAGCTTTCTTAACATAAAAAAAAACTTTTAACAGAAAAAAAATTACGACTTAATTTTATGCAACGCCAAAAATAAGTGTGTTCGTAAAACGTACGATGGTCTAAAACGGGTTAAACAGAAAACATATCTAAAACTCAACGCGAACTCTCAAGCGAACCAAAAACATAGTAAAATGTCGCACATATGGAGTCAGATCATAAACTAAACATAAAATAATATAAAAAAAAAAACTGCACGAACAGAAAATAAAACATAAAAACTTTGTACAATTTTATTTTTTATTGAAAATATATTTTATTTTTATAATAATTAATATTTAAAACGTCACTTGAGCGCTCTTCGATATTTTTCTTAAAATAGCATAGTTTTAATAATTTAAATTTTTATTTTATTATAAAAATATAAATTTTAAAATTTTTTAAAAATTTTGGAGAATTTGTATTTTAAATTTCTTTAGTTTTGAACGTGATTCTTTTCTTCAACTGTTTAAAGTTAATTGATGTCAAATTGAATACTAAATAAGTTGTTAAATTTTGTATAATTAAAATTTATAGTAAAAGTTTTTTTATTACATTTTTGCGAAATAAACTAGAGCAAAAATAGCAAAACGCGCCCACGCACGCAATATTGACAGAAATAGCCCCGACAAAATGAGTATTGAAATTGTCTCGTGTAAACCTTCACTGTTCTCTGTCAACAGTTTTAATTAAATCTTATTCACACTTATATTTATGAATTAATTTTTTTCCTTTTTTTACTTATAACTTTTTTTCTTTCTTTGTGTGTTTGTGTGTAAAATGTTTTCCTCACGGCAAAAGTTGTGAGGAAATTACAATTGTAATAATAACTAATATTGACAGTAGAATGCACAACAGAAATTAACTCGATAGGCATTCGTAAATTTCATGGATAGTTGGTTTTATCATCTTTATTCATCTTCTATTCTTCATCCTTAACATCATTTTAATGTACAGGAAGCAGCTACTTCGTACAGAGAGATATTGGGATCGTTGCTGCTGAAGATAAAAGAAAAACAGCTGTACATTGACAATGCCAAAAATTTAATCGAGAAACGAAACTCGGAGATTTCACAGAAAGAAACTAACGTTATAAATGAAGTTCGCTTTTTGTTTTATTTTTATAGAAATGGAATATTTATTTTGCTATTTTTTTAATTTTTTGATGTTTTTAATTGAATTATATAAGCAAATTTACCAGTTAGTCCTGTAAAATGATATATATAGATTTTAATGTAATTAATTTTTTTCCTGAAAGTTTTCTTTGAATTTTATAGAATTACTAACATTATTATCTGGCATTGCCCGGGGTTCTCAGAGTTTTTTCGCTAGTTTCTTTCTTGCTCCTTCTCTCTCTCAATCTCTCTCTCTCTCTTTCTTGTTCTCTCTCTGAATTTTGACATAAATATTAGAGTACTACAAAAGGCCAATTTTTTGCATCCCAGCTTGGCCCGTTTCATAGGCAAAAATTTCAGGCCCTGTCCGTTTTTACAGGCTTAAAATTATTATACTCGGCACAAAAATCTAGGCCCATGCCTACTTCAAGCCAGGTTCATTCAAAAACCCTAAAACCATGGCCCAGCCTGTGCAATACTCTTTCTATATATTGTTCAAAATGTTATGTTATGTGGCCGAAAAGTGATTTTTGAAAATAAAATGTAAAAAAATGAGCAACTTTTTATAAACTTACCTATTTGTTATTCTTCTGTTAGGGCTCCATGCCAAATTTCATTGAAATTGGTCCTGCAGTTTGAATTTGTATAAAGAGCAAACAGTCATTTTTATATATAAAGATTACTATTTAATACATTGTAATTTTTTGTATTTCAATGAAAAAAATTGCTGCTGTAATCTTGTTTTTAAGCAAAGGCTTAGAATGCATTTATTTGCATCATTATTATTTTTAACAGGTGAAAGCTTTCGCTAGGACTCTGGTAGCTGATATTAATCACAAATGCATGCAGTTGATTGGAGATCTGCAGTCCATATGTCTTGCTAAGAAGAGGCAGCTGTTGCAAAAAGATGCAGAAATTAGTTGTCTCTTTGATACCTTGGAGTACTGTCTCATATTTGCTGAGCATTTGTTGACATCGGGAGATGATATGCAATTACTTTATGCTTACCACCTGGTGGCAAATCGACTGAAGGGTATCCTGAAAACCAGGTGCGAGGTTCCGAACCCTCACCACGTTGTCGACCTTCGTTTCACTCAGAACGTTGCGGCCGCTGCTTCCACCTCGAAGTTGGGTTGCATCATGGTCGACGGCATTCCGTTCAATCGAAACCATTCATCTTCGTCCGGCACTCCCGGACAGGAAGCAGTGAACAACTCAAAAAATCTACCTCAGATGAACGTTCCAGGGATGTTCAATAACAGTGGAAGTGAGGGTGGAGTTTTATCATTTCTTTTCATTATTGTACTGTGTTGACTTTTTTTTCTTTTTGTTGATGTTTTGTACAGCGCTCTTGTGATGACTATTTCATTTTACTGCGCTATATAAATTATCCATATTATTATTATTATTATTATACTCTATTCGTGGTTGGGTTGTAGAATATTATGATGTACTTAATATAGTTATGAAGAAATTTATCTTATACATGATATTAATGATTGATTCTTATTGTGCTGAGTAAAATTGTTATTAATTTAAAAAAAAAACTTCCTATACCCGCTCATTCTCTAGTTCCAGTTTCTGCTCGCTCTCCCGCTTCCGCTCATTTCGTGACCGATTTTAATTCTTTTTTTCACAAAAACCTCCCTCTATTGACTCTTAAGGTTGTGTGTAAATATCATTACGATTGGTTGAACGGTGTATGTATATATATATATATATATATATATATATATATATATATATATATATATATATATATATATATATATATAAATAAAGTGTCTGTCTTCATTTAATCTAATTGTTTCCGACTTTACACAACACCTACAGTGCAGCAGCAGCAGCAGCAGCAACAACCACAGCAGATGAACTCTCCAGCCAGCATGCCCGACCCGAAGCTGGCTAACCACTGGTTGAAGAGGCAGTCAGATGAGAGAAGACACCATCACGTACAGAGGAGTCAACACCATCATCTTCAACAGCTTCAGCAGCATCCCATGCTTAACTTGCTCGGTACTTCGGAAAGTTTGTTGATTGTTCTTGATCTTGTGACCCTGCTGGCTGTCTTTTGTATTCAAGCAAGCTAAGCAATCTTGTTTTAAAATTTATTAAATTTTCTTTTCAAATTTTCATAAAAAACCAAGCTGGCTATAACTCGACCAATAGTGGAAATGGCATCATGCAAGCAGCTGACAGCAGGTTGTTCCTACCGAATCAATCTGCGAACATCAGCAGCTCCAACATGTCAAAACGTCAATCGAGAGCCGTCTCCGGAACTTTCTATCCTCCGCAACAGCTGCAACAACAACAGTCCATGGTTGGTTTTCGTTCTCTAATTGACATTTTTCTTCGGATTTTTTCAAAATTAAATTTTATTTCTAATAATTTAAAACTGTTGTTGTGTTGTTGTAATCTTATTTATTATTGAGATTGTTGCATGTTGTTGGTTCATAGAAAATAACTGCTTTCATGGGCTATGACCAAACTATTTCTATTAATAGCTGGATTTTTTTTCATTTTCAATTCATTAGATTCTTATACAGTTAAATAATGAATTGAAATTTGATTTATTATATTAATGATACTCGAGTCCGACAGTGTGATCAGGGAGATTTTGTATAGTTTATTTTTTATATCTTCATCACTGAGAATTTTATTTTGAATCTTTTAATTCCTTCTTCAGTGCAACAGCAGTTGGGCGTTGTTTATATTTACATCTTGAATTGTTTTTAGTAGAGGCAGGGCCACTTTCTATTTATACTTAATAATTTGAAAAGAACATTTTTTGTTTAAGTTTTATTAATTAAAAAGAATTTATCAAATAAAGGCAAATTTACATTGGAAGCAAGATCTACTTTGCAGAATTATACTTGAGTAATTTCAGTAATATCTAAAAAAAATTGGTAAAATAAACCATAATCAACTTTTATTAGATTATGTTCTTAGGGATGAACACACAATCTTCTATGACTTATATTGAAATTGCCACTTTATTTTATACTTCCTCATAACACTGGGAATTAAATTAATTATAATGAAACGATTTTGACTTTTTTGCATTTTTTTCTCATATATATTTTGTTGCAAATGACTTTTACCAAGAGACTGTTAAGCATCTGCCAAGTATGCCTTATTTTTTAAAGTCCCATTGATGAGTACAACAGTATGTCTGATGCACACTCCGGCAGCATGTACCCATTGAAAGAGTTAACATTAGAAAAATATGATTCTGGTGTTTTGTTCTTTTCCCTGTTCCTGTTCTTTATCAATTTGTATGCTCTTTATTAATTGCCATAATTGTATACATTCTTGTAATTTATTCTGTCAATGGAGTTTTCAAGTAAATTTAATGGAAAAATTGTGATGATATTAGACTGAATTTATAGCAACACTACAAGTAACTGTAAAATTTGAGGTTATAAAAAACCCGATGTTATAGCAAAATTTGATGAAATGTGTACTTAAAAATCTTACAAGTTGAATCTGTTTATTTATTAAATAGAGGTGAACACATAAAATTTTTATATACAACAGAATAAACAATCTACTGTTTCTTAAAAAGTTAGTTATTTTAGTGTGCTGCTTTCTAGATTCTATCAAAGCATTCTAAATCTTATATAGAACAGTTTCTAAAAGTATCAATACTGTCTGCACCCTGTTGTACCTCCTTCACCTTGTCATATCTACGTCTTCCTAGTTTTCATATTTACTGACAATGATTTTAAAACACAATCAGCTTGACTCAGCTGAAATTGACTGATATAATTATTTGATCCTTCATGCATTGATTTTTCAATTTGTTTTTATGCACTAAAATTGACTGACATAATTACTCATTCGTCAAATCGGACACTGCTCGCCTGCTGACCAAACCTGCTCACTAAACTGGGATTAATCCACAAGCCTCAGTGAGAATACACTGTGTGTAAGTGTAGAGACATTTTCATACAATTGAGTATTATAGACAATGTTGTGCTCTTGGAAGAATGTAAATGTCTTGTAATAAAATAAAACTCACGTTAAAACGATAGTATTATAGACTGAGTTATTGAATCCTTTATATTAACTTTGCCTTTCTGTCTGTCTGAATGAACACAAACCATCATCCAATCAATCTGAAATTTGGTCCATAGACTCGTGAGGACCAAACAATAATTTTGAGATATTCACGCTCAAAAAAAAATTTGATCGCTCAGCTTAAAAAATCTATGCGTCATTGTGTCGTTGTTTATTTCATTTAAAGACAACAAATTTGTAAGTCAACTTTTAACCATTTCACGTATTTCTATCAACCTGAAGTTTTTTGCATCGAATCGATAATTCATATATATATTAGGATTTTTTTATATTTATAATGGACTATTGGTTTTATACCAATTTTATTG
Source organism: Erpobdella octoculata (assembly GCA_963978895.1). Taxonomy (NCBI): domain Eukaryota; kingdom Metazoa; phylum Annelida; class Clitellata; order Hirudinida; family Erpobdellidae; genus Erpobdella; species Erpobdella octoculata. The sequence goes on along the minus strand of OZ022243.1, from coordinate 27,084,931 downwards.
AAATTATTGATTATCAGATTTTTTTTTCATGATTACAGATATCAATGTTACACTAAAAATATGCTTTTTATTTCTATAGTATTTAAAATATTGTATTCCATGTTTTGTAAAGGATTTTAAAAAAACAAAGTTTTTTACGGTTCACTTGTTTATATGCATTAGGTAGGAATCCCTCTAGAGTAAATTAAAAAGCATCATTATAAAGAAATAACTTAAAGCCAAAAGTTGCCATCAACGATGTCTACTGTATTGATGATATTAATAACAATATATAAATATAATTATATACAAAGAATGTGTTTTTGTATATTAGTTTATAGTCCTCTACACCAGGTGTAAATAGCTTTAGGTAGGAAGCACATAAGTATTTCCTGTCATAGATCATATGTTCTATAGAACCCAATAAGAAAGGGTTTTCTTAAATTTTGCTTTGAGGAGATAGAACAGGAAGTTAGTTTCCGAGTTTTGAGGATTTGTGACGTTCAAACTGGCTGGGTCCAATTCAGCACAGACTGGACCGGGGGGCCTCGGCTCTCGTACCTATGCAACAGGTCGGTTTGGAGTTTTGTTCTTATGAAATTGACCGGCCTGGATTTTTCCGTCTATAAAATGAGCCGGACCAGGTCTGAAAATTTTTTTAGAGCTCTATGGATGCACGATTTCAAATTCCATATTTTCAACATGTGATCGAAGCTGCGACTGGCACTGCTAGTTTAGTTATAATAACAGAGTTAACTATTAATCATTAATGTTTCATTAGTAGTAACAAATTGAATTATATATAATTTCCCACAACAGCAAGTATCAAACAACAACAACAATTCAAACACCTATCTATATTCACACGCCTATCCCCACCTTCAACCGATGCATCCACATCACTCACAGTCCAGTCAGCAACTCATCAGCCTGAGTTTATTGCAAGAAGAGAGAATGAGAAGGCAAATCAAGCAGTTCCAGCAGCATCAACAGCAACAACAGCAGCACCAGCAACAGCAACAAATGTTGTTGTCTTCAACGAGACCAATTATTATCGAACCAACAAATTCGGACCAACTTAATTCACCGAATGCTCTCCACGGTGGGTATTTTTATATTTGTTTTTCTTCAATCAACTTTCAGGGCTTTCACTTTACATTGCTCAACTTCGGGGGGGGGGCATTGAATCGGTTTTAAAAATTAAAACATTTTTGTGATCAATTCATGTGAATGATAAAGAAGTGTTATGCATATATATATAATGTTGTTTCAATTATGAATACTTATATTGTGAACAGTGTGTCGTATACATAATGTAAGAAAATATATTAAATATTGTTTTAGCATTTTAACTGAAGTCCAAAATATTATAAGCATAAAATGTTTAGATTATTTGTGATATAAATATTTGCTAAACTTGATTTTTCATTACAATAAATATTTTGTCTGTTAGGCTTCTCCAACAGTTTGCATGACCTTTCCAAACTTATTCAAGGTCAGATGTCTTCAACTTCAGATCAGAGCAGGTATTCATCAGATAATTATTTAAAGTTTAAAGATATTTTATTCTAATAAAATAATTCAAATGAGTTTTCAATCAGATGACTCAGTGGTTTATATACATTTGTAAATTTTATTTTGAATTTTACAGATCAGAAATTCAAGCAATGTTTCCAGCAATTGTTAAACAAGAAAATCAAAAGAACAGTTGTTCTAATGATACAGTAAGTTGATGTAATTATGTTTAAGTTGTTGTATTTAAACTGTAAGTTGTTGTAGTTTTACTGTAAGTTGTTGTAATTATACTTTAAGTTCTAATATAACAAGTTGTAGTAAAACTAAGCAGTTATTTATAAAATTTTGCAGTAAAGTTGTAAAGTAAATTTGAACTCTTATTTGTATGTAAATTCATTTGAAATGTTTTTTCCTGTTTGGTGTAAGAAAGTTTTTTAAGATTGCTTTTTTCCACTGTTTGCTGCTTTTCATTTGTATATTTTATTTGTTTATTAACTTCAACTTATCTAATTTTCTATAAGAAACATTGGTATATAAATAGGCAAGGCAGTAAAATTTGTTATACCTTTTCTATTATGTGATTAATGTTAACATGTAAAGTCTTTCATTAACCCATTAATGGTCACTACTATACTAAAATGACATTGCGTTTTCGCAACCGTAACCGTTAATGGGTTAAGCATATGATTTTTTTAGACAACTCCATCTCTACTAAGTAGTCGTTCTCCAACACCTCGCATAGAATCAACAACATTTGAGCACAGCAGTTTCGACCCTGGGAATCTTTTTGAATCTCCATTTGATAGCTGGGGTCCTAGTGATGATGTCATACCTGCTACAAACAACGCCAGCAACAATAATGACATCAGAGGAGGAAAAATGGTGACTCCACCGTGCAGTTCGAATCGACATCAGAACGAAGTCAACGTTAGATCCGACATCAACAACGATAAAAACACGTCGATGAGTAGTGGTTGGTTTTCTGAAATCGACTGATTTCTTATCAGTTGTTTTTATGATTAGATATTATTTTGCTTTGCAAAACAAGATCATTCATTTATTGTTTGATGCAATTTAAAAATGAATAGATTTTTTTAAGTGGTTTAAATGTTTTTTTTAATTACTTCTGTTTTATAAAAATAATTATTTAAAGATTTACAGAAAATGATGTGAGTTGAATTAGTTGTTAAATGAATATTCAGAAGGATCATCATCATCATGTCTGATGTCTCCGTTGATGAGAGCTTCAGCAGATCCGAGTGAAGATTACTGTGCTGTTTGTGGTAACGGAGGGGAACTTCTGTGCTGCGATGGATGTCCGAAAGTTTTCCACTTGCACTGTCACGTTTCGCAGCTTGTAACTGCGCCGAGGTAATCTTCTTTATTGGTCAGTAGTCAGTCGTTTGACTATTCTTTGCAAGTGCTGTGTACACTAATGGTGGACATGTTTGAGTATAAGTAGTTTGAGTATTAAGTATAATTTATTGTCTGTTTATTGATAAGTGGGTGGGCTTCAATATGGTAACCTTTTGCATTTTTAAAGTGTGCACCAGATGTAATGAAACCCAAAGTTCAACATTTCTTTGAATTATAGTTTGACATATGAAATTGTTTTAACTCAATTGAGAATAAGTAATTTTATTTCTATCTTAATTTTAAGGAAATCTTAGTTGAATTTTCAATTTAAATTTCTCATCCTGAATTTTTATTCTGATTGACACTAAATTTTCATAATGGATAAAAATTTTTTAGATCAAAAGGAAGTTATTCTGTGAAATAAATTTGATAGAAATCAGTAGTTGAATCAGGATTATTATTAGCATATCAAATTATATTGTTTTGTTTTAACACGCCATTTTAAATTCTGTCTTCCAAACAGTCATTATTTATTCAAAGTACAATATCAAACTATTTCTGGCATATCAGTTGGTCGGTCATCCTGGTTCATAATGAGTCAACTGCTTGCTAGAATCTTTTATTAATCACACAACATGAAATCTTATTGTAGCCATCTGAATTTTGACTCCTAACACTTGCAAGAGTCACCTATTTTAAAGATAGTTTATTAATTTGAAACCCAATTGAGACCTGTTATGATAATTATTATAACATCAGTTCAGTGTACATCAATGAGCTCTTGACATTCCTTAAATCCTTAAAAATGAACTTTTCTGGACTTTTTTAAAATAAATAATTTATAATATATATATACTAGCAGGGTGCCCGGGCTTTGTAGAGGTTTTCTATCGTTTTTCTCTCATGCTTCCGTTTCCTTTCCCGCTTGCTCTCACGCTCCTGGTCGTTTTCCCACTTTTCGACCACCTAGAGCTTTAAAACTTTCAGGAAAGCTTTATTCTGGATGACAATACATGAATTTAATGTTTCCGACATGAATTAGGCCTTAAATCAATTAAAATAAATCAAATTAATCAGATAGTTCAAGATACTCTTTTATAGGAAACATATATATATATATATATATATATATATATTTCTATCTGTTGCATTTTCTTATGAAAAGGACATAATTGCACCTTTTTGTTTTTCCATTATAACTTTTTAAAAATAATTTAAAAAAAATATTCTAAATAGCCTACAAGCTATCCTCAGACCTACCATATGTACACAAAAAATTTCATAAAAATTGGTTCAGCCGTTTCAGAGGAGTTTGAAGTCAAACACTATGACACGGGATTTTTATATATATAGATATATTTATATATTTACGACATTGGCGTTAAATAAATTTGATTTGATATATATATATATAACTAATATAACATCGTTGTTATGTTACAGCGACAAGTGGTATTGTGGATTGTGCTCAATCGATGAAGTATTGAAACTTGTCTCTCCAGATGAAGAAGTTTCCAACAAAAAAAGACATCACAAGATTGATTTGACCACAAAAGAAAGATTGGTAATTATTTCTATAAATTGAATTAATTAATTTTTAAATCTTTCGAGATTGAGACTTTTCTGAATTGGGTTTTCATGTTTTATTTTAAAGGTTTGTGAAAAACTGTTGTTGGAGTTATATTGCGACTGTAATAGCACTCCTTTTCACGAGCCAGTAAGTCGCACGGTAAGTCGAAAAGACATGACAGATTACATTTCTTATCTATTTGCAATCATGGAGGAAATATATTTTGATATAAACTATTTATACAAACTGTATATACTTGTGTATTTTGCTTCAGGTACCTAATTATCATAAGGTTATAACCCAGCCGATGGACTTCAGAACCATCAGAATAAAACTCACAAAAAACCATTTCGGTAGATACCAGTGTGTTGAAAGCTTTATCAAAGATGTACTCTTAATATTTTCCAATTGCTCTACATTCAACCCGGTTGGTTCAGATTTGTTACATGTATTTTATTATTTGTACAGGCTTCATTTGTCAAGATGGACTCTTGTAGCTGTGATTTTATCTACTTCTTTTCACCATATTTGCCAAGAAAAAATTGAAGTGTGGGCTATATCACGAAGTGGCACCTTTATATTATAAATAATAATAATAATAATAATAGCTGTACTCCTCAATTAATGCTGCATCTCGCATGGCACTGCCATTGACAACTTTCAGATTCTGTGTGAATGCAAGCCATTAAGCCATTACATGGGTTCCATGTAACAGAGTCAATATGTCAAAATGCTGTCTTTAATTCATGCAGTTGAAGTACTGAAGTGTGTGGCAATTCTAAGTAGTTAAGATTCAACAACTTGATAGTTTTTCCTGGTTTTCAGCTGTCAATGCCAATGATTTTTGCTTGAGTTGCCAGTTCAGAAAGACATTGCATTTGCCAACTCTCATTTTTGCTCCTTTCCAGTGCTGGATTAAAAGAATGAGAGTTTAATAAATTCCTCACCCAGGTTCTGAAATTTGTGTGTAAATTTGTTTCCAGCAACTTTTGACAATGGGCATATACAGAGAACAATGCATTGACCCCTTAAAAGTGATTCTCCAAGAAAAATTATCATGAGTTCTAGCAGCTCTTGATAATCATCTCGTCATTAATGTTATTGCAATTGATACTTTGATAAGTTGATCATACTTTCCATGTGATCTTTCATTGCTACTGCTGCTGCATTATGACTCAAGAGTTTCTTTTGGCAAGCAAAATGACCAGTATTACTGAATGTACTTGAATATTGCTGAAAGCATTTGAATATTGCTGCAAGCATTTGAATATTGCTGAAAACATTTGAATATTTTCAAATCGGCAACATTAGACAAGTCTATAGTTTTTAAGAAACTCGGGATAACATATGGTGATGAGAAGCATAATCAATAATTTCTTCCCAAGCTTCCAATCTATCAACACACATGCTTCATTTGGATTAACTGTATTGCTTGCTCTGAATTCAAAATTTAAGCCCCAACTATATGAATTACCACTTGTTCAATACTGAATGAGTTTTAACTTTCTCAGTACTGGCCATATACATAGAATAAGTATATAGGAGATGAACATATTATCGCTCCGGATGTAAAGATGGTCTCTAAAAGGATTTAGAGTCTTCTTAATTTTCTGATGGATGAAGGACCAGAAGAATCAGAAGATTCACGTGATCTACAATCTATTTTTATCTCCATTGTATTTTCCACTTTCACTATTGATCTGCTAAAAAATACCATTCTATTGCTGCATTAGAAGTTGCTCAAATACTTCGAAAAATAATTCTAGTTGCTCTTTTCAAGTATCAACAGAAATTCATTTAACTAATTCTATAAAGTATGGTATAATGCAAACTAAATACTATTGGTAGCACTATATTTTAGAAAAGTAGATGTACTGAAACCAAATGAATAACTCATTTCAAGTTTAAAAAAAAAATTTGTGAATCTCTATAAAATTGATTATTTTTTAACAAATAAATAATTGTTTTAATCTAGTTATTATGATTGCCGCATATAATTCTTGTATTTATGGATCCTAAACATACCTCCGTACCTTCCGGACTGCATGCCATGTTAAGCGATGGGCTAAAACTCTGGTACTCTTATTTACCACATAAAGTTGTTTTCATCCCAGAGGCAAAGTAAGCTGAAATTGATGTCTCAAGTTATTGGCAACTTCAATATGAACACATTAGCAGCTATGATCGATGAAGAATCAATTGATAGTATAATCCTGAATTCTAAGCTTAAGAGTTTGAGCTGCAGAAGCAAAAACAAATTTTATCTTAAGATGACTCGTTTTTGCTCTGTTATAAAAGGCTCAAATTTTCAAATCACTTGAGCTCTTACCTCTACCTATGATCCAACAAAGGTTTCAAAGTGGAAAATGGTTTTTTTTATTTCAGAGATTATCAAGAGCGTGAGTCAAAGTGCTGATAATTATACATTAAACAGAAAATCTGTTCGACTACAGTGACGTGCACATCAATATTTTCTATTGGCAAAGCTGAAAGAAGAGTTCAAAGTGATTCTTCACTTGTGGTTCATTAGATAAAAAACTTATTTGGGACTTAACAGAAAAAAAGAAAATGGATCGTTTCCAATTTTAGTCTCAGCTACTCACAGTCACTAATCTGTCATCTGGATCTGGCCAATTTTAAGCTTTTGCCGTATTTGAAGCTCTGAAAAACTGGGATGTTGTTGCAAAAGTCAATGCCCTGTGCTTTGACAAAACCAATTCAAATACTGGTAAAATTATGGGAGCATGTGTGATGCTGAAACAAATGTTATAGCTAGAAATTGTAGTTGCTGTTTTTTAGACTTGTGTGGGATCAACGTCACATCATAAATATCGACCTTTTAGGAGCTTTCAAACCCAATGGTAGCTCATTGACTATGAAAAACATTATTCTAATGTGTCCCATAATACAGTGGTAGGCTAGTTTTGATATTCAAAAACTGATCTTGATGAGTTCTCCAACAAACAGCTGGAAGAGTAACTGTTTCGAGAGAACCACAGAGAGTTTATGGAGCTGACTGATATTTTTCAGAAAAATTCCACGCGGAGGAGAGCGTTTCATGACACATGGACCATGAATGCTGGATGTCAAAGATCTTATGTTCAATGAAAGTCTAGATGTTGTGCTTTCAATTTGTTTTGATGCCAATAGAAGAGAATGGTCTGCTTACAGTGTTTATCTTTGTGGTCTGTCAGTACTTCAAAGTGTAGACGACAGTTTCTTCTGCAGCAAACAAAACTTATGGTCACATTCAACTACTCCAATCACTTATCAACTACTCAGGCATTTACTAAGTAATTGCAAATGTTGCATTTGAAAAGCTTTCCAATCATCTCTAGTACTTGTCAGAGAATCTAATTGATGTAGAACTATTTTATAGTTGAGTTGGTGCATCAACAAAGCAGATGATAGTAGTAGTAGAGAATTAGTAAGTGCACCCCAGTGTTATGAAACCTCAGAGGCGCTGGGAACGGCTCGTGCACGTGGGATCACACAGTTTCTTGCCACCCGCACGTGTATCCGAAACCAGGATGTGCCGAACCCTACTACCCCCAGTCGCGAAACTGGAACTCATTTATCGACCAGTGAAAGATGAAAGGTAAGTTAATTTCTTGCTCAAGGAAACTACGGGTCTGAACCTGGTACTCCGAATATCCAAGCCAGTGTCTAAACCACTACACCAACACATCTTGTGATGCATTGACTTATACATTACATAATTAAAATAATTATCTCGCTTTGTAAGTTAGGTGTACAATTTGCAAAGCATATAAAAAGATGCTCAGATGAATGTATGTAAACATGTGACAATGACTTATCTTGAAATTGAATGTGTAAAATGTAATTTTTCAGGAGAGCACAGATGTAGGTCGAGCAGGCAAGATCCTGGAGGAGAAGTTTAGAAAACGATGTTCTGATCTTCTGCCCTACATTGATCTTGACAATTTAGATGTCGAATGCAATCAGGTAGATGACAAATCTCACAATTCATTAAAAAGAAGAAAAATGATGGCCATGAACGGACACTCCGATTTTGAAACATCTTCAATATCAGAGAAGTTCTGCATGAGTGCCGGAGAGGAGGACATCAGAGCTGACGGTGGTCGAGATACGGCTGCATCCATTTAAAGGGATGTACGTGTTCAATAAATATTCACTCAGTGACTGAAACACTATGCATGTTGCGTCGGTTGTTCAATTGCTGTCTTGTCTACAAATTACTTTGTTTATGTTAATTGCAATTGTTAATTCTTAAGATTCTTTTAAGGAGTAGAATTGTCTTCACAATGTGTACCGCACAGTTAGGATTAATGTTATTGAGTGTTTTGTTTGCTTTGCGAGAGACGTCTAGATAGTTGTTTTTGGTTGATGTTGTTTTGGACTTCGTTTTAATAGCAAAATTTCTTTCTCTTTTCTTTTATTATCGCACGGAGAGGAAATCTCTTTATTGATGGTATTTATAAATCTTCAAAAGTTTAATTATTCGCGAATTCATGTTGTGAACAAGTTAAGTCATATTTATGTAAGTTTTCTATATCAAATTAATTAGCGTTCAATACCATGCCGACTTGAACAAACTCCGACTGCAATAAGACTATTAAAATCAAATTTTTTTTCTTTATTTTCCATTTGTGTTTAGCTGCTTTGCTAACTTTTAAGTCAAAATTTGAGCATTTTCATCAGCATAAAATCTTATGATATTGTCTTGGTTTTTGCTGAATGATTTTATTTTTTATTTTTATATATTTGTTGACAGGTTATCTGGTTTTTTAATAAACATGATAATTGATCGGACTTTATTTCTAAAATGCAAAACTCCACAAACAAAATGAATGTCTGGACCAACCAGATTAAAAACAACTTTAATTTTGTGTATGCAAGAAAGCAAATATCAATTTTTATACATCCTTATTATCATACATCTTGCTGGACAAAAGGGTTAGCAATGGGCTCCATACCATCCATGGGACAGACCAGCACAACTGAGGTACCTCTGCATACCACCAGACCCAGGTGTCTTGTGTCTTCTGTAATTTTGTATGGATCATCGGGGTCTGTAACAAAAATGCAAACGCCATTTAATAGCAGCACTATCACAGCTTCTAGAATAACATAATCAAATATACGAAAAAATGTTTATTTTTCAGTTCAATAAAACTTTTAACAATAAAAAAATATTCGATTCTTTACCTCTCATATATTCTGTGGTTCCATCAAGCACTAAGTTCAGCAGAGGATCAAAACCTTTTAAGATTCCACTTGCTGAAAAATAACATGATTAGTTTTATGATAAGCTTGTTGGTGTTTATACTGATATTAGAGACATAGTTTTACAAAACAAAACCCTACTATAAAAATTATGCCAACACTAGAAGTAGCTCGTCAAAAATGAGTTTTTTGTTGTTTTTATCAAACTCAGATATTAAATAAATAATGTTTTCTTCTCTACCATTATTAAATGTGGTCATTAAACAATGTGGATGCTCTACCTGCTTAGCACTATCAAAAAAACGTGTAATGATTTTTGGATCGATCCTGGCTCAAGCAAATTAAAACCACCATGTTTTATGCCATGCCTTTGTAAGAAAGCTTCAATATCTTTTGAACAATAAATCCAGCTTTTGGTGTAATCAGAATACCTCTTGCATGAAAACCTATAGGTAAAAAAGTTTTGGATCTTTGGGACTTGTACAACTGGGTATAATAACTTTTATTAAACGCCACCTGTATGCAACCTTTTTATCAACTGATGACCTCCGTGTTATGCGAAATTACTAACATACATACAGACATAGGAAATTATGTATGTTGATATCTTCATTATTATGTTTTAACAGCTATAATTATATTAAAAAACTAAATTGTGCCCAACAACACTTAAAATTTTATTTTTCAATGTTTCATGTTTTTTAATACGTTGCTATATATGTTCTTCATTGATAGCTATTTAAGCATAACCTGTATAACTGTATAATATATAACTCATCAATAATTGAACATCGGAAGTAATAAAATCACATTTTTCATGTTGAGTTGCATTTTGTTTTAACAAAATAAAATTTCTTTGAAGTATAATTATGATCATGATTTTAGGAAATCTTAGATTTGAACATTAATGCTGATAATCAAAATAAATTATTAATTAAAAATAAATTTTGCATCATTCTGCCATCTCTTATTATTTTCTGCTAAGAAATTGAGCACCAATTGAATCAAGTCATTAAGAGTTCTTATGACAGCAGGAAGATATGAAAACACCACATTTAACTTAATTTCAAATTTATTTTTTCAAATAAATTTATTGAAAATTATTTACTACTTTGTTGTTCATGTCTTGCGTAGATCATACCTTATAATAAATGCTATACCATGACAATATTTAATAATATCATTATCATATGGAATCAGAGATGGGCACAAACTTTTTTTAAGTTAAACTTTAACTAAATTTTAATTAAAAAACCTTAGTTAAACTTTTTCCAGCTATTTCTTAACTTTTTTGTATTTTTATATTGATTAACTTCTTGAATTTTTTCCTTAATCATTTAATAACATGACCAAAGAGTAGAATCACGCAATGTTTGAAATTTTATTTTCAACAAAACTGCATTTTAAATGTTTATTCTTAAAGATAATCACCAAACGTTGCCACAGACGCGCTTATTAGGACAAAATCGGCATCTTGCACTGAAATTTTAACTGTCCTGACTGTCACCGTTAAGCTTGATTTCTTCAAAACAAATTTTTACTATAGCACTATGGGCAAATTGTTAAATTGATCGCGAAAGTGAATCCTGGTGTTAACCCCAGTAGCTCCTGCTCTACGTAAGAGTACAGCGGTAAGAAGGCATGAGCCTGGACACCAATAGGAGCAAAGCGGTGTCAAATGAATTCAGTAAAAAACAATGCACCATATGCATCCTATTCTTAACTGAATCCTAGTCTATACACCATCCTTTACACTACAACACGGCCAGGCTCGAGAGTTAAAAAGGAAGTTATTGTAAACAAAACATAATAAGGTATAAACCCGAGAACTGATAAACATAAAGTTTTAATTAATTTTTTTTAACAACTAAATTTTATTAATTAAACTATTTAGTTAGCAACTAAAAAAAATTAGTTAAACTATCACTTAAACTAAACTTTTTTGACTTAGTTAAACTTTGCCTTTAATTAAAAAATTTTAGTTAAACTATTAGTTAGTAACTTTTTAGTTAACTTTTGCCTATCACTGTATGGAATAATCAAACTGCAACATGATTCAAATGTAAAAGTCCATCCACACGATATAAAAAATAATGAATATGAAAATTTGAATTTAAGAATTCTGAATTACCTTCCCTTCCACCAGCAAACTTTACTCGAATAGGTTTGTCCAGAAAACGAGTTAGGTCTAGAATAGATTCTTTCTTCTTCTTTTCTTTATCAATCTGCTGAAAATACAAATTTTTCTATAATGAATGATCAAACCAACTGTATCAAGACAGAATACAATCTCATTGTCGATAAGAAATGGTTATTGACAGTGCTACGCTGCTCACTGTCTATTACAATTTATAATTTTCTATTAAAATGAATCTATATAAACAAAAATAAGTAGGTGGTGGTAAAAATCCCATGAGCAAGGAGTTTAAACTCATTGCTCAGATTGAGTGTCTCGCAGAGTTAACTAACTCCTTTCACTAACCTTAAAAAATAGAAAGTCACTAAATGTGTTGCTAAGCACTTAACTCGACAATAGTTGGACTAAATGCTACGACATTTTACACAACATGGTACTAATTAAGGAGAAGGTTATCTATTTTTTTTAAATCGGCCCATTTTATTTTTTATGAGCAAAATACCTCTGGTAGTCAAATGAGTACCAGTGGTTCCACTGGGGATAAATAAATCAATTGAAGCGATGAATACGCCTGCCTGCATCGCAGTGGTCTTGAAATTGATTCAATTTGGTATAACACCGATATAATCTGATCAAAATCTTTAATGAAAAACAGAAATAGCAATTTTCTAGAAGTAACCGACTAAAAATGATGAAACATATTAAAAAATAAATTAATGGCCAGTAAATCGTAATACAAAACGATCATTTTATGGTACTTTCATGAAGCAACAACACTATTTTAAACATAACCGCTCACTCACTAAATACATCTAAAATACTTAGTAAAAACTTTTCAAACTAGAAAGAAAAATAAAATAATAGTTTTTTTAAACTTGGATTTCTATTTTTTCAAACTTCCCTTATGGCCTATGCTGATAATCAAGTTTTTTTACGAAGAAAAAATTTGAAAGTTTCACCCGTACCGCAAATGTGACCCTTCACCTTGTAAACTGAAAAGATTTAATAAAGTACTAGCGGGGTACACGCCTTTGCCTGGGGTTTTTCTATATTTTTTCTCTTTTGTCGCAGTCACTTTCCCGTTCCCAGTCGCTCTCCCGTTCTCTGTCGCTTTCCCGTTCCCTCTTCCGTTCCCAGTCGCTCTCCCTCTTCCTGGTGTCTACCTGAGTTGCCGACCTCGAAGTTGCCAACCGCAATGACGTATGAACTTGCCGACCGATGTTTTTTAAGATCGTACGAAGTTGCCGACCTCGTCAAAAAATTTTCTTTTTTATTTTTAGCTAATAGAATCGTTCAAAAATAACGAATCATTTAAATAATCCAACTGAGACTAAAAAGAATCGTTCAATCTTATTTGGTTCATTTACATAATTAGCGTGAAGGCGGAGCTCAAAGAGCCTCAACTTTGGTTTATTACTATCACACGGTCAGTTTCTCACGAGGTTAAGCGAAAAGTAAACGTAAATTAAAAAGCAGCTCTACTTTATTCTACTGGCATAATAGAGTTAAATATGCAAATAATGCATAAATAAATAAACTTAACTATTGCGCAGCAAATCAGTAAGAATCATTTTTATTGTTAAGAAAAATTTTAATTAATATTAAAAATAATTATTGTTAAAAAAAATTTAATGAAGAATAAAAATATTATTTTTTATTTAAATTGACACTGTACTGAACAGTACGCAACAGTCTGTACGTATCAATTTTACCAGCCACATGCTGGGAGTGTGCCTTTGAAATTCTTTCCTCCAGTCGGATATATTTCGGCTTTCTTCTCGGAGGAGATGCACCAGCTTCAGATTTGCTTATGTCTTTCTCCGCAGAGGCTTGACAAATCTTGATTGCGTGAATGTAAATAAATATATTGGGATGGACAGGCAAACATTTATTCAGTCCAGAGTGCTAACCCTCCATGGCATTGTTGGTTCGGTGTCGATGATCCATGCCATACTTATTCCACATGGTGATTGAAAATAATCCATCCAACCACGTGGAACGGAAGTAGGCAATGAAACACCGCAGGATGTCCTCGTTTCCAGCTTTTAATGCATTTTCCATTTTTTCAAAAACAAATGTAACTTCGTGGGACGGAATGAATGCAAGGGTAATGCACTGTTGCACAAACGTGCGGATTGCTGGTTTGCCCAAGTAATCATTTACCAGACCGAACTCCTGAACTTTTCTCCAAATCAATTGAGCAAAATGAAAATGACATCCTAAATGAATGGCAGATGGAAAAACAATAGGAATTTTTTCCATTACTCCGGATTCGAAATCTGTCATTATATATATATATATATATATATATATATATATATATATATATATATATATATATATATATAAACATATATATATAACAAATTCTTCATTCTTATTTAGTTTATTAACTTAATTGACATGGAGGTGGAGCTTACCGAACTTGCCAGCCAATGTCAAAGAGCCTCAAGTTTAGTTTTTTTACATTAACTCATTCTTTTAACAAAAATATTATTGTTGTAGTATAAATGAATTGTATTATTATTATTATTGTTTAAATACAAAATAACAAAGAGTTGTTTTTATTTTCTTGGTGGTCGGCAACTTCCTACGCTTTGATAAAACGCTGGTCGGCAAGTTCGACGTTATTGGCGAAAATCGATGTTCGGCAACTTCGAGGTCGGCAACTCGGTACACCCTCTTCCTTTCCTTTTCCCGCTTGCTCTCCCGTTCCTGCTCATTCTCCAGTTCTCGCTCCGCCCACGTCATGACCGATCTCAATTTTTTTCACAAAATTATATATATATATATAAAGTATAAAGTTATAAAGATCAGATAGTTTAAAAATTATGATAATTAGTATAAGTAATTTATTTAAAATGGGAAAATGTCATATAAAAAAATAAATAATGTAATTATAATTTATGTACGTTTGAGTTTTAAGGAAAAGTTTAAACGATGGATTTGAAGGAAAAGTTTAAACGACGCAAATACACAATGTTCGCTTACAAATATTCAAATTTCGACGTTGCTTCGAATAAACTACTTTTTTTAACATTTATTTTTTAGTTTTTCTTCATTAAAAATTTGAAATTTTGTTTATTTAAAGAAGTTAACTTAGTTTAATAATTTCCAATTTTCTTACTTCTTGCAAACCGTCCCGAGTTACCGGGCGGTGAGTTTTAAAATTTTAATGGAATTTTTATTTACAACTGATAGTTTGTTTTTTAAATAAAATTTTATTATAAACTAATTTTATTTATTTTTTATTCATTTCATTCATACGATCATCGTACCTCACTACTCACAACTACGATGTAAATAGGGCTTGGAAGGGTACTACTTACGTTTTCAAAGTCTCTCAAATTACGATAAATGTTTTTTTTTTAATTAAAATTGGTATTAAATTTGTTTTTTTATGTTATTGTGACAAAATAAAAATAATACGATTATTTTTCGGCACGGGCCGTCCGTGGGAAACCTTACCAAAACCTTAACGTCCAAAAAGCGGCTTTACCTGCGACATTGTATTTGTATTCAAAACGAAAAAAATAATACTCGAACACGTTTGTTTATCGAACGACAAAAAAGCAGCTAGAACAAAAACAAATAAAAATAAAACAAAAAATCAAAACTACCTCAGCCATAGATCTAATAAAACTATGTTAATAGCATTAAAAACGTACAAACAATTATTTTTGCTTTTATAAAGTTGTACACAATATATTAAAAAATTTATATACAAGATTCTTGAAGAATGCTAGTTTTACTGGAATTCTATGTAGCCCTAGTGTTGAAGGTCCGAAAAAGGCCATCCATAAAAATAAAGTTAAAGATTTGAAAAAAAAACTGTGATTCTCAGTAAAACAAGCAAAGGAAAAACGAGTTTTTCAACACAAACTTTTGTTTCAAATACACTCGATTTAGAAATACGAAAGATGATCAAATTAAGTTTTTTTTTAATTGAATCATGTATTGTCATCCAATATAAAGCTATGCTGAAAATTTCAGCTTCCTAGCTAGTTAAAAAGCTGGTTAAGTTTAACTTGCAATATTTGCGTACAGAGAAAGCCACACACAAACAGAGATTGTAACCTAAATAAAAGTTTGTAAAAGCAGCATTTGTGACAGTTAAAATATATAGTTTGATAGAATATAAACTAGAGGCAGATCCAAAAACAGAGATAGTGGTGTCTAGCAATACCTAACGTGTCCGGCCCCAACTCTGCTTCTCTGATGTTCAGCAGTGCAATGCAGAGCTGTTGCGAGTACCTACAAGTAGGAGTTCCATGGTAACGAGTACGAGTACGAGTACTTGAAAAACATACTCGAGTTGGACTCGAGTACGAGTATCAAGTAGGTACTACATCTTTAATCTCTGCTACTTAGTACTGAATGTAAAACGAGTAGGTACCTACGACTGAGTACCAAGGATTCGAGTACGAGTCCGAGTACTCGAAATGTATTCGAGTTGTACTCGAGTACGAGTACGAGTACCAAGTACTAAATCTCTGGTGCAATGTGGCTCAATCCTCAGTCAGAGGAATATGATATTGAAGCAACACAAAACCCACGCTCTCATTCAATTTGCTGTGACCAGCTTGGATATCCAGGTTCGGGCACGTACAATTTCTTTGAGCAAGAAACTACTTACGTCAATAGCGTTTCATTCTTTAATGGTCGATGAGTTCAAACTTCGGTTTGGAGTTAGTCTCCTTCATAGTCTCCTTCATGGTTTCCTTCATGGTCTCCTTCATGGTCTCCTTCGTGCTCTTGTGGAGCTAACGAGTAGACTGGGGGCTGCCAGCGGCGCCGTAAACACAGCATACTACGCAAGTCTTATCTGCAAGCGGCCCCTTAAGTAACACTTATATTCACGGCGCTATATAAATTAGGCCATTGCGGTTTGACGATGGCTGGTAGGAAAAAAACCTCACAAGTGTGTGAAACCTACACCCGGCCGCTTAATCAGAAAGAAGTCTTCAAAGTCGCGCTACTCGTGTTTAAGTGTCTGCACGATAACGGTCCACTCTACCTCAGCCTGGATCCAGGGGCGTCATTTGCGGGGGCTAGGGGAATAATTGCCGGCCTCTAAGGACTTAGCAAAAAAAAATATTTTAGAAAACAAATAGCTACAAAGTTTTTAGAAAAGATTTTGAAAAAGTTTTTTTTAAAGTAGCTGCGAAAAATCGGTCTGTGCAGGGATTTGAGAAATAAATATTTGCTAAAACTGTTTACACCAATATTAACACAAGTTTAAAAAATAGGTCAAGACAACCCAGTAACTACAGTGGCGTAGCTAGAGTTTTTGGCACCCTGGGCAAAGTCTAAATAATACGCCTCTAGAAAATCATATCTGTAAATTTGTCCACCAAACAGAGCTGATTATTGGGGGAGCATATGTAGTAGGTACTTTTCCAAAAATATTTTGAAAACCGTAAACACTTTTGCCTCCAAAATTAGCTGATGAACGAGGGCACACGATGTGGGTCCTCCCATAAATCCGTCACTGGCTACAACTTACTTTTTTCTCCAGTCCCAGTTTTTTCGAGAAAAAGTGTATTGAGTTTTAATCTTTTTTTTTTGAAAAGTATCTACGACTACTCCATCCCCTGCTATCCGCTATTTTTGGAAGAAAAATATAGAAATAGAAAAATAAAATTTTGGAATTTGTGGGTTGTATAAATTTTTTGTTCCGCCAAGGTTTTGTGAAATGACGCCCCTGCCTGGATCTTCAACCGACAAGCTCCGTCGCCGGGCATAGACGACTCCGATCTTCGTCTTCCGGACATCTCGCCGTGCCAGCTTCACGTCGAGCATCAGCACTCGGTGACAGATGCTTTGGAGTTATTGGCCCCAAGACCTGGAACGATCTTCGATTAGCAATAAAGTTTGCAACATCTGAAACGGAGTTCTGCAGTTTGCTCAAAACATTTCTTTTTACCCTCTCTTACAATTTTCCATCCATAGTCAGTGGCTCCGAAGCTCACTCGATCGTGGGGCTACTTTAAAAAATCATTTTCATACTTTATACTTTCATACTTAATCGTGTGGCGCGACCAGGGCTTCATTCAGGCATACCTTTGGAGGGGCGTTGCCTACCCCGAAGCTAAGTCATGACCCACCCCCGAAAATAAATATGAACTCCCAATAAATTCATGGAGTAGGAACCAAACCCATTACCAAAAACTCTAACTCTTTGTATGATAAATGATCATACGTATTGAAGGACATAGTTTATAGCACGAAAATTCATCTTCGACTCGTTGTCTGGCCTGCTTCGAGCAGCCGCTCGTCTGGTGTTTCAACTTTCTCATGCTAGTGGCGCAGATCTCCATCGGCTCGACGTTCCGGCGCTAGTCATGTTCATGTTCTACCTGCTCGTTTACCAATGTCATGGACATGCTCCGTCTTACCTGTCACTTCCCATTACACCTGTGAGAGCCACCCTGAGCGCTCGCACCACCGGTCTGCGCTGTCTACATGTCCCAGAACACAAACAAAAACGATAGTCTACGAGTCCATCGTCTGAAAGAAACCCTGGACACGTTTAAAATATAAAAAACACAATTAAAATATAAGAAACCGCTAGAGTAGCGGAGCCTATATAGACTTGTATTACTGTACTACTGAGTAAATACTAAATACATTAAAAAACCCAGGATTAATTTTACATCGATAGAATGCGGCTTTTTTATTGCTTGCACAGAGCTCAAAAGTCTTACCAGGACTTATCTGGATAGTCTAGTCACTAGTCTACATATGGTATAATGCCAATACAGTCAACCTCCGTCCTTCAAGATTGCTGAAGAAAAACGCTTTCACACTTAAAAGTTGAGAAAGACCTTGAAGTATAAATAAATTAAGCTTTCAACACCGCATTGCCTACTTTGAGCCAGTTTCAAGATTCATCTAAAGAGTAAGAGAAAATCAGACTCAATTTTGATCTACAACAGAAAACTCTGGTATTTTCACGCGAGCAGCCAATTTCACTAGACTTCTTCAGTTGCTTTCTTTATTTTTCATTTTCTTGAGACATATTTTAGTATTTTCTGTCATTTTTTTAAACATGTGTCATTAAAAACTATAAATTGTTTTTTAATGTTAATTTCATAGCTCACCTGTTTCTTCTACTTATTTTTATAAATACAAATTATTTGTTAATAATTCTTTATTACTATAATAATCAATTATTAACAATGAAAGTTTCATAAAAGTTATAAAAAACTAAGAAAATATGGTTTTATCACATGATTATATCAATGAGAGATTCATAAAAATGACAAAAGTCTGCAACCAATTAAAAAATGGCACAAAAATGTTCACAGGTAACAATAAAAAAAAAACAATATTATAGTTTTTTTCAAAGATTCTTTCTGAACCCAAAAACTTGTTTCAGAATGGTAAATCCAAGTTATTTACCCAAATCAAGCAATTGCTAGACACTGTGTATCTGACCTTTAAACAAGAACATGATTAGAAGTAATCAAGTAATGGTTCATTTTTTAAACAATTTCAGTTTAAACAAAATAAATGAATGCTACTTTTTTTTATTATCCATATTGTCTTTTGAATGTTTTCTAGATTCTTCTTGCTGTTTTTTAATCAATGGTTCAGAACTCGTTTCCTGCTTTGGGTTCACAAACCCAGGTTCATCATCTGCCTTCGGGGACTTACTGATAGGTCTAAAATTAAAAATATTTTTCACAACATTTATTCACTATTATAGCAAAAACTTTAAATGGTTTTTTAATAAGTTATAGGTATTTGAAATTATAATTAATAAACCATAAATGTAAATATAATACCAATAATGTTATGGCTGTATCAACTAAAATAATTAAATAAAAATAAAATCAGATATAAAAAAATCTGAAACAAGCAAGCAGAACAAAAGAGCAACTTACTTGCATGAAAGAAGTTTGAACAAATCTTGATTTCCAGATTCAGGCAAGGCATTTAAGAAATGATTATATTTTAATTCATTCTTGAGCATTAATTCAATCAAATAATCAGCTTGAGCTGTTTCAACCTTCTGAAAAATATATTACTATTAAACGCTTAAGTTATTTATAACAAAATGATAGATAGAAACTGAAGAAATCTGTCAATAAAAAATAATTTTTATTCTAGAGAACATTTGAGAAAGAATAATGGTGCAATACCAAATTTTTAAGTTCTTCTTGTTCATCATTGCATATTTTAATTGGCCTACACTTACACCATACCTTTCTTCTATATTAACTCTGTGTAGTGTGTATGCTTTTTAAAGTAGTCTTACATTCATGGTAGACTTTTCTTTTTCATAAACAGAAAGAGAGTATTAATTGATATAAAAGTATAATCAAAATTGGGTAAAATAAAGAAGCCATTCATGGTCATGGAACTTTCAAGGTTCCAGGTCCTTGTAATTGTGAAGAAACGTTGAGCTAAAAAATTCCACGATTTTATTACAACAAAGGCCAAGACATTTTTCAGCACTCTAAACTATTCATTAGACTTTCTACATCCATGCACACGAGAGTTAAACAATAGCTTTTTATGGCCCTTTCCAGAGTTATTAGCTTAAAAGTTGTGAATGATGCAGCAGAACATAATGTTATAGAATTCAATTCAAAAAAATCCAGAAGAAGAACAGCGATAAATGTTGAAATTTACTCCCAGAGAAACAAAGAGAAGAATATTCAGATGAAACAAACAGACTAGGGAGTTGACCAACAATAGAAATTCATTCAGTGCAATTTAAGGATTTAATATTGCTTAAATTCTTCAAAACATTGAAATTTAAGTAGCTTCCAGCAACCTCTAAACATTGATCGATTACTTTAATAAATAAAAATATGAGACTTGTAAAATTTTAAATTCTGATTTTTAGTGCAACCCTTATAAGCAGTTGCATATGTGTCAAGTCCAAATATATTATAGTGCTATTAAATAGCATTGCAGGGGGACCGAACAAAACCATTAAAAGAATTAAAACAACCAACACTACAAGGGGAATAAAAATGAAAAACCCAAAAAAATACTAAAAAGGAACAACTGCAAGAAAATGAATTGAAAAAGCTGACAGAGCAAAGTACCAACTGAAAACTGAAATAATGAATTCAATTTTATTAAATGGCTGTAGAAAGAATACAGATAAAATATTTTTTAGATGCAGGCAAATGATTGAAACAGAAAAGTTTTCAGCTTATTCTAAAGGCATGTGATGTTTTTGAAATACCCAATTTTATTCTCTGCTGATTTTCTTAACAGCTATTCTGTCAAAGTTTATAATTTAAAAGTGGATTCTTTATTGAAGTTTTTAATTTTCTCTATTATAGACCAGTTTTAGTTATAAGCAAGTCAGTTATAAAAACATTTACATTGCATTAAACACATTGTGATCTTGCCAGAACTCAAAATTACTTCTTTACAAGTAATTATTAGAAACCAGTTTTTTGACAGTGCGATGCCATCAAGAAAATATTATGGTCAAAGAATCGTATGGTGGATGAGAATTTTTAGATTTTGGGTGCGTGGGAAAGATTACATAGAACAAGGATGGCATCATAAGCGTTCTGCCATAGCAAAATCGTTAAAAATGTAAAAAGTTTAAAGAAAAAAATACCTCTTTTGAAATTGTTTCTTCTTCCTCGCTGAAAACATTTCCTGTTCGTAGATATTGCCACAAATTACCATTTGAGTCCAAATGACTTGCAATGTACACTCGATTCTTTTTGAGCATCTCTTTATAAGATGCATCTGTTACAAAACCACGATCCTTCAATGAACTCATCTTTTCTACCAAAGGTGTGCTGATTAAATTTGCCAGCTTTTCCTGTTTTGTAACACACAGACCATAAATAAGGCTTTCCATCAAGTTTTCTCTTCTGCGAGCCAGATCCAAAATTCTACCATTATTTTCCGAAACTACATTCTATAAATTAAAATCTTAGAATTATTTCTTCGAAGAAACATAATTTAGAAATATAATAAGTCTATAATCTCAAGTCTATCAAAAATACAAAAGAAAAGAATGCTCACGTGGATTAACTAGGTCAACTTTCACTAAGCCCATCCTTATGCACCATAATAAATCATGGCACACACTACATATGCATAAATAAACAAACGGTCTAGCATGTTTTCAACATCTAAATTATTTAATCAATGGCAGTGGTATATAACTGTTATTATTTGTTATTTACGTTGCCTACAAGTGTCAATTTTAATTAAATTCCTGTGACTCTTTTATTAAACATATAATTTTTTTTCTCACTTGAGCCCATTCTTTATTGCTTAATATCCACATGTGCATTTCAAATATTTAATCAAGCCATCCTTTTGCACATACACATATTGTAAAAATAAACATTTGTCAAATGCATGGTAAGTTGTTAATTTTTTTAGTTCAAAATGTAGAAAGGGTCAGCACTTTGTGACATCTGTGATGGAAAAAATGAGGTTAGCAGATTTACTCTTTATTGTCAGCCTCCTTGGTATTTAAATTGCCAGGAAATCAGTTTTTTTATTCCAAGTTGTCAGATTTAGAGTCAGTTTGGTACCAAGTAGAGTAGGGTTACTCACCAAAGTAACTCTCCCAGATCTATGCATGTGCAAGTATGCAGTATGTGTTTGGAAGCTTACCTGCTGGTTATTGTGAAAACAATCGACATGTGTGTATGTGTGTGTGTGGAAGTTCACCTGTTAATTATTGGGTAGATTCAAGGAGACAGCATGGATGTTATTTGATTAATTTATAACTATAATTATGTGACCAAACCCTAGTAAAAATAATAACTAGTAATAACCATTCAAAATGACGAAAAATCATTAGAGACAGTTACAGAACCCCTAACAGCAGGATGTGATTTTCTAAAAAACAATGACACTTATGTTCATATATACATTATACATACACACACATTGGTAAGATAGCTTCAATATCAAAGCCCTGCAATGGCTAATTTTTTTTAGGCCTGGTCTGTCAACAATTCCGTCAGACATGTTTTATAGGCACAAAGTTTCAGGTCCAGCCCATTTTTTTTTAAATTTTTTTTTAATTTAATTTTTTTTTTATTGACATCAGAAAACGAAACAGCATCAGCAATAGGACACTAAAAAAATGACAACAAGGTTATCGGTCCATAAAACAAAAAAGATGTCAAAAGGCAAAAACCTAAAGGGTATTTACATCCCGCTAAGAAGGCTGCCTACAAAGTTCATTGTACACAAATAATAATTAGAAATATATTGAACCTGTACAAGTGCTATTGAAACATTGGCGACTCAATAATAAACTTTTTAAGTAATCGTTTGAAACAGGATAAGTTTCGTTGTTACAGGCATAAAATTCCTAGGCTTGGCACATCAACCTTGACCCAGCCCAGCCTTTTTTGATAACCCGAATGTAAAAGCCCGGTCCAACCCCTTGCATGCAGGGCTCTAATTATTATCTTGCAATGTTTCCTTTGCAGCAATAAACTCAGCATAATGATTAGTGTAATAGGTCAATAAAAGTACTGGTAATAATAATCTTAGATGAAAATATTTTTTATCTTTAGGACTGGCAGTGTACAGTTGTACGATAACTTTTATTACAAGCCTTCACACACTCATTTTATCAATAGTTGACCCTGCTGACCACCATAATATGCAAAACTGACAACATACAGAAATCAGAAATTACGTATGTTGATTCTATTAATAGGATGAACATTGAGCACAATGAACTAAAAACTAACTCTCAAACATCTCTGCTGTTCTTCATATGAAAAACCATTTCCTTCTTTAAGGGCAGCCCAAAATAGACCAGGAGAAGACTCCATTTCATCCCTCAAAACTTTCATATTATTTGATATATTCTCTTTTGCAACTTCAAAATCCACAACATTACTTTCTGGTGTCCGTGAATAACCTGTAATAATTTATAGCAATAGCAGCTGCTATAGGAAATACAATTGATTTTTCACACACACAACATACTGATAAAAGTATGCACGTGAGCACCCACACACACACAGCATTTCAACAGTAAGAGATAAATCATGCAGAGTATAACATTCTTTCTTCAACAAATTTCATAATTGCTGTAAGTAAGAAAATTTTTTTATAGAAATCGAATAGAAATAGACAATTTGAGGCAAAATAAAGAACAATGAAAAAAGATATAAGCCACAAGCCAGTGATTAAATATTTTAAATTTCGAATGCTAGTTTGTTTATGTCTACGAATGTGGATATGATACTTAATGATGGTTGACTTTTTTTGTTAAGTCATTTTAGCCTTCATGAGTGAGTGAGGTTGGGAGTTTATATAAGTAGATGTTACATTGTAATTTTCCATATCTTCAAACAAAAAAGTTCCACAGAAGAGATGAGCGAATGTTCACAAGTTAAACAAGAATCTCTTCAGATGTTACTTGAAAGAGGAGATATATGTCATTGGGTCAATAAGGTGGCTGGGAAGTTCATTCCATGTATCTTAATCAAATCACCAGGCATCCACAAGCAGAGGAACTACAAAGTTAACCCTGACTTAAGAGCACAAAAACTGATATAAACTTGCAATAGGTAAGAAAGTACCTATCTCTCTCTCTCTCTCTCTTGGTAGACTTCAAGACCATGGTGCACAACTTAAACAATACACTGTGTTGTAGCAGCAACCAGTGCAGCTGTATGAGTCTAGTGATGCTTTCTGCCAGGAGCAGATTAAGGAACAGTTTAGTTGCAGATCGCAGTACGTACTAATTAAAAAATTTTTGTAAAAAGTTCTTAAGTTAGTTTGCCAGCAACCTAAACAAGAATAGATCAGTCAGTGCTTGGACAAAAATAAAAAGACATACTTGACAAAAATGCATGTATAGAAACCATGTCTTTTCTTTAACTTCAAATGTCCGTTGAAAGATAGAACGATTGTGCTACACGCTTTTATGTTTATAATTTATTACTTAAATAACCTAAGTAATAACCCTTGTAAATCTGCCCTTAGATCTTCTACTCTTAATCATTCTTTTATCTTTACTCTTAATAATTTTTTTGCTAAATGCTAAATTTCCTACTCTAGTATCTTTTCTCTGGAATTCTCTTCCTCCTTTTCTTACAACTTTTTCATCACTCACTGTCTTTCATCATGGCCTGTAAATAACTCTAGAGAAATAATTTTGATCGATTGGTTAAACAAATAAACATAAAAAAGTCATTGAACATTAGTGAGTAAGGATGGGAGATTACATAGATTAGTTAATTATGAAACATCATTAGTTTCAACACATATAATAAAAAATTATGAAAACTATCACACATCAGCATTAATTAACAAGTTTCTATTTATCTGAGATCTAAAAATATAAACTAATTATTTTTAAAATTGAAACCAAAATTTATTTTATATTATTTGTACAACATGCAATGGAAATAAAGTTCTTAAAATAAAAAAATAAAAATAATAAAATCTAAAGACAAACGGAATTTATTTAAATTGCTCACCTTTATTGCATATTTGACCTCTATATAAAAAAATAAATGAATTACAGAATTTTAAGCATGTAAATAATTTTAATAAATGAGAAATACATGCTTGAAACATGAACATGACTTCTACAAACCTGTGTCTCTTGCAGTAAATTGCCAAAATTACTACTGACACAACAGGAATTAAAAATGTAAAAATTATTATCAACAAAACGTTCTTTGTCTTTTCCTCTGTTTCTACAGGTTGTGAAGTTGCTGGATAAACAAATTAATAATTTAGAAATGAAAATCAACAAATTTTTATTTTTTAATCTACATGCATAATTTCCTATGTCTGTATGTATGTATGTTAGCAGTTGACAAAATAGGTACGTACAGGCACGTAATAAAAGTTATTACGCAATTGAACACTGTCAGTCCTAAAGACCCACAACATCTTTTTTGGAGTTGGAATCCAATTAGCTTAATACATTGATACTATTAATAGTCTCAATTTTGATGGGGTTACCGATATATATATATATATATATATATATATATATATATATATATATATATATATATATATATATATATATAAATATATATATATATATATATATATATATATATATATATATACTAGCGGGGTGCCCGGCATTGCCCGGGCCTTTTCTATCATTTTTCTCTCACGCTCCCATTTCCTTTCCCGCTTGCTCTCACGCTCCTGGTCGCTTTCCCACTTTTCGACCACCTAGAGCTCTAAAACTTTAAGGAAAGCTTTATTCTGGATGACAGTACATGAATTTAATGTTTCCGACATGAATTAAGCCTTAAATCAATTAAAATTAATCAGACAGTTCAAGATACTCTTTTATAGGAAACAGATATATATATATATATATATATATATATATATATATATATATATATTTATATATATGCATTTTCCTATGAAAAGGACATAATTGCACCTCTTTGTTTTTCCATTATAACTTTTTAAAATAATTTAAAAAAAATATTCTAAATAGCCTACAACCTATACTCAGACTTACCAAATGTACACAAAAAATTTCATAAAAATCGGTTCAGCTGTTTCGGAGGAGTTTGAAGTCAAACACTATGACACGAGATTTATATATATATATATATATATATATATATATATATCTATATATATAAAAGAACATGTCCTGACTGACTGACAGATGACTGACTGATAATCAACGCCGAGCTCAAACGCCTCATCCTAGGAACGTGAAATTTGGAACTTATATTACTTTTATAGCGTGAACATCCACTAAGAAAGGATTTTTGAAAATTTTGCTCCTGAGGGGAAAAAACTGGAAAACAAACTTTTTTCTAAAACAATGTATATCTCGAAAACCAAAAATGAGGAGATTTTGAAATTTGGTATATAGATTCTTTTTGAAAAATAAAAAGATGGTTCCACGACAAAACGTTCACAGACAAAATGTTCAACGACAAAATGTTCCCGACAAAACGTTCACGACACAACGTTCACGACAAAATGTTCACGACAAAATGAACACCGACAAAACGTTCACAGACAAAATGTTCAACGACAAAATGTTCAACGACAAAATGTTCACGACAAAACGTTCACGACAAAACGTTCACGAAAAATGTTCACGCACAAAATGTTCACAGACAAAATGTTCACAGACAAAATGCTCACAGACAAAATGTTCAACGACAAAACGTTCACGACAAAACGTTCACGACAAAACGTTCACGACACAACGTTCACGACAAAATGTTCACACTGAAAAATAAAAATTTTGTTTTATTATGTCAAGATCGCTTGCAAACTAATTATTAAGTCATTTTTAGTGATGTGTCTATTCTCCATTTTATTTACCTAAGCAAAGTATATGTGCATGACAGCATGAAACTAATACGTATTGGCAACATCAAATGATCTTCAATTAATAAATAATTGTATGGAGTTATAGCTATTTGGGTTGTTTCTTTTTCATCCATATTTTGATCCTTCTTATCATCGTTCCATTTATTAACTAGTTAATGCCGGTTAATTGCTTTTGTATACCCTAACTTTTTAGTTTTTAATTGCTAGAGATGTATTTTCAATTCTAGTTGAAAAACACAAGTAGCTGCATGCTGCTTTACCCAAGTCACCGTTACGTTAATCAGCTAATTAAAGGAGGCTATATTGCTCTTGGAAGCCGATAACTTCTTAATCGCTAGGCTACAACGATCAAAGCTTCTTTCTGACGTTCACTTAATTAAAATTGAAACATCAAATGAATCTCAATTAATACCTAATTGCATTACTTTTTCTTTTTAATCGGAGTTAATAAAGATTTCATATTTCGACCCTTTTAATCATCGTTCCATTTATTAACTAGTTAATGCGGGTTGGTTAATTTTTTCTTGGATACCCTTAACTTTTTAATCTTTAGAATACAGCCATCAAACCTTATTTACGTCGTTTGCGTAATTGAAATTGAAAATTCAAACGATCTCAAATTAGTAACCAATTGTATTTTCCTATTATAGCTATCTCATTTCATCTGTTTTTTCCTTCTTGCTGAAACAGTTTACAGTCCTCCGATCCATACTCATCTGGTTGCCGTTTGAGTTAGGGGTATCAAAGAGGAAATTAACATCGCATTTACTATAGTTAACGTTTTATTTGCTCTCATTTTGTGAAACACAAATTATTTTATCATTTAAAACTAAACTAAATTTAAAAGTTGCAATCGTGAACATTTTGTCGTGAACGTTGTGTCGTGAACGTTTTGTCGTGAACATTTTGTCGTTGAACATTTTGTCTGTGAACATTTTGTCTGTGAACATTTTGTCGTGAACGTTTTGTCGTGAACGTTGTGTCGTGAACGTTTTGTCGTGAACATTTTGTCGTTGAACATTTTGTCTGTGAACATTTTGTCTGTGAACATTTTGTCTGTGAACATTTTGTCGTGAACATTTTGTCGTGAACGTTGTGTCGTGAACGTTTTGTCGGGAACATTTTGTCGTTGAACATTTTGTCTGTGAACGTTTTGTCGTGACACCTAAAAAGATACGTGTTTCACCATTTTTTGAAAATTCGGTTTCCCGGACCTCAAATGTGGGTTGGAAAATTGGGTTATTTGGTTTTTAAAGTAGCTTCTACTCAAAAACTGTTAATGCTACAGGAGTAAAAATTAGTATTTAGTTTCTACTCCAAAAATAATGAAATATGTGTTTTAGCATTTTTTGAAAATTTGATTTCCAGGACTTCAAATGTGGGGTGGAAAATAGGGTTATTTGTTTTTTAAAGTAACTGCTACTCAAAAACTGTAAATACCACAGATTTAAAAATTAGTATTTAGTTTCTATTCTAAAAATAAAGATATACGTGTTTCACCATTTTTTTATAAATTTGGTTTCCAGGACCTTAAATTTGGGCTGGACAATAGGATTACTTGGTTTTTAAAGTAACTAATACTCAAAAACTGTAAATGCTACAAAAGTAAAAATTAGTATTTAGTTTCTACTCTAAAAATAATGATATACGTGTTTCACTATTTTTTGAAAATTTGGTTTTCAGGACCTCAAATGTGGGGTGGAAAATTGGGTTACTTGGTGTTTAAAGTAACTGCTACTCAAAAACTGTAAATGCTACAAAAGTAAAAATTAGTATTTAGTTTCTACTCTCAAAATAAGGATATATGAAATTTTGGTTTTCATGATCTCAAATGTGGGGTGGAAAAAGGTTTCTTTGGTTTTTAAAGTAACTGCTACTCAAAAACTGTGAATGCTACAGATGTCAAAATTAGTATTTAGTATTTACTCAAAAAATAATGATATAAGTGTTTCAACATTTTTTAAAAATTTGGTTTCCAGGACCTCAAATGTGGGGTGGAAATAAGGGTTATTTGATTTCAAAATAACTGCTACTCAAAAACTGTAAGTACTACAAATGTAAAAATTAGTATTTTGAAGTTTTGTGCCGGTTAAAAGTAGCTAAGTCCAGTTTATCACCGGTTGGGCCAAGCCGTTGTTTTAGAGTCTTCACACGGGCCAGGTCAAACCTTAAATCAAAGTGGGACGGGCCGAGGTTTTTCACCAAGTATATAGATATTTTAGTGATTTTAGGGTCTTCAGTTTGGCCGGGCCAAACCTGAAGTCAAGGTGGGACGGGCCGAAGTTTTTCATCAAGTATATAGAACTTCTAGGCCTGTAAGAATGGGCCGGGCCTAATTCAAACGGGCTGTTCCGGGCCAGGAGTTTAGGTTTTTAAAACGGGCTGGGCTAAGTTGTCGACGGGCCGAGCCGAGACCTAAAAAATTTATCTCTACTATGGATGCACGGTTCAAACTCTCTAATTTCATGCGAGCGAAGCTGCTACGGGCACTGCTAGTATATATATATATATATGTAAAATTGTTATGGCCCTGTTTTTTAGGTTGTGGTGTGTTCCAGCTACAACTGCTCCAGGTGAAAGAATTTTTTTCTCAGAGTGGTTCATTATGAGACCTCATAATTGCAAAATGTCTGACATACAGCTAGAGACATTTATGTTTTTTAAATGTAATAATTGAAAACTGATTTAAATGTTTCAACCTTCTGTTTTCTACAAAATTAACATTTTTTATTAATGATGTCCTGTCTTGTCTTGGTCTATAAAATCAATGTCTTGTCTTAGGGTTTCATTGTCTCGTCCTGTCTCAGTTTTGGGCAAATAAGTAATTGTCTTGTCTTGGTCTGTAAAGTAAATGTCTTGGTCTTATCTCGGTCTTGAAAAAATGTCTTGGTCTCATCAGTGTTGATCATCATCATCATTTATTTTTGAAACGTCCCTATTCCACGCTATGCTAGGGTTGGACGTTTTTCCATATCAGGCCCCTCCACAAGTAACGATCCAGGGCAGACTGCCGCTTCAGGCCGAGCTCATCCATATCTTTCTTCACACATTCCCACCAAGTCTTCCTACTTCTACCTTTACTTTTCACTCCTACAACATCCACATCTCTAATTGCCGAAACCCAATCATCTGCACTTTTACGCTCCAAATGTTCAAACCACCTTAGTCTTCCACGCCTCACCACATCAGCCACACAAGAAACATCCAGAAGGCTATACAAATCCACACTACGTGCACGATCATTCAACGAAACACCACACATCCATCTAACCATCATACGCTCTGCCCTTTCTAAAAACTTCTTAGATTCTCCACCTTCATAGACCATGTTTCAGTGCCATAAACAAGGACACTTTGAACACATGCCCTATACACCTTTCCTTTCACATGAAAGGATGCACCACAGGTGGTCAAGATAGGAGATAACTCTTTGAATTTAGCCCAGGCAGAACGCACTCTAGCTCTCACCGCCTCTTCTACACCTCCTCCTGCACCTAATGTGTCACCTAGGTAACAGAACTTGGTCACACACTCCACCTTTATGCCTGGCTCAACCTCAACCTCACCCAACAACTCTTCCTGAACAGAACCACCAGCCACACAACTCTTACAACGGAAGCTAACAAGATCTTTAAAACTACCCAAAATGCCACTGCACCTTTTAGATAAAGACAAAATATAAAAACTCATAGATGAAAAGTATAGAATGGCTTTGTATTATTTTGTACTATTATTAAACTTCATAGGCTTGTGTCCTTCTGACCATCTGTAGTCTGGCTCAGACTAGCATGACCTACTTTAGCAAAGTTGTGTTCTTTCTTAACCTTAGTATTCCAAAACATTCGTAAACAATTCGGCATAATTCACAGTTATCCTGCTAGGCCTATTAAAGTGTACAATTCCAGTTTGTGAGAATGTGTGCATGGAGACAATGTAATGACTTGAAAAACACTAAATTGTACACAATAAGTCATTGAAAAAATTAAATAAAGTATAAAGAGATGGGTGGAGCTTAATTTTGAACTTTTAAAATATTATCTTCTTGCTCTAATTTTGTTCCTATATTTGAAATAAAAATTCTGGCAAAATATGAGCACAACTGAACATTATTTATGGGTAGCTCAATGATGGTGAAGTTTCTAATACTCAAAAGCTGCTGTCATTTTTTCTCACATAACTTAAAACCCAATTTTAGCTACCAAGTAATTAATAGACCTATTTTCAATTTTTCAATCATTATGCACAAGACTAATGATAACCTACAATCATTGTGTGTGGTTCATATTATCTGAACAATTATCCAGATTTCATTGTTTTGTTGACAATGCCAAAATTTCATGAATTTGCCAGACAATGTCAGACATGTTTACTGTTAAACTGACTGCTACATACACTGACACAGAGCAAAACACCGAGTCCAGAGATCTGCAAACACAAAGACAGAGTTTCAAGGTAACATTCCTCTTGTTGTTCACTGGGACAGCAAACTAATCCCTGATTTAACTGGAAAAGAGAAGGTTCATCATTTGGTTTCAGGGAAAGGAGTTTCTCAGCTACTCACAGTTAATAGCTTCCAGCCAGAACAGGTGAAGCTCAGGCTTTTACTGTCTTTGGAGCTATTGAAGACTGGGGCATAGCCGATAGCATCCGAGCTATGTGTTTTGATATAACCAGCTGGATCATGGTGCCTGTGTCCTCATATAGCAGAAACTCGAAAAGGAGCTTTTATCACTGGCCTGCATGCATCATATAATGGAACTGATAATTGGTGAAGTGTTAAAAGTTTGTATGGGAACCAGTACATCTCCCATGGGTCCACTCTTCAAATACTTTCATGAATATTGGGGATTCATTGATACAGCTAAGTATGAACCAGAAATTGCAGCTGATGAGATAGCAAGTCTAGTGGGTGACATTAAGCAAGACACCATAGATTATGCCATCAAGCATCTTGAACAGAGTCAGTCAAGAGATGATTATAAAAAATTCCTAGAACTTGTGATTGTCTTTCTCAGAGCTAGCTGTTCCTGGCAGGGGATTGCTATTCATGTCACCAGGAGCAATGTACCACGCCAGCTGGATGTCCAAAGTTATTTATTGTTTGAAGATCTGGATGTTCAGGGCTCAATTCAAACTGACTCATGCAAAACCAAGAGGATTACGTGATGTGTGGTGTGCTCACAGTACGTGTCTACCTGAAAGCCTGGGCCTCTGCACCGGAAGCATCGGATGCTCCTTACGATGACCTTCTGCTGCTGAAGTCACTACTTGAATATTCATCAATCCATTCAGCCATCTCGAAGTCAACATCACGCAAATTTTCCAATCACTTGTGGTTCTTGTCCCAGGAACTTGTTAGCTTGGCTTTCTTTGACAGTCATGCCAGCTCCTCAATCAAAAGGCTGATGGTAAGTGCCATGCAGAATGAAGAGGACCAAGATCAAATTAATTCCAAGTGAATCACTGTTGCTATAGATTCATTCAAGGATAAGAACTTGGAAGATTTTGTTACAGCAAAGTCAATGACGCTGTTTCAAATCATAGAACTTCCAGATGGATTTCTTGCGTTGGATCAGGACTTGTGGGAAGACAGAGAAAGCTGCAGAAATAATAATAATAATAATAATAATAATGAATTTATATAGCGCCAGATAAGTCAGAGGCGCTTACGAAGGTTCCTTTGGATCGGAAACTTCGAAGAACACGCTATTTTCATAGACATGAGAAAGCAATGCGAGTGAACTCCTTGCCTAAGGGAGTTACGCTGGTGACGCAGGTGAGGCTTGAACTGCCGACCTAACGATCAACAGGCGAGCGCTCTACCGCTCTGCCACCAGCGCCTTAAATAGTGGAGAATCTAAAAGTTGTTAATGACCATGATGATCGTGGAGTGGTACTCATACAGGAGTACAGTGGAATATTAACACATTATGAAAAGCAGCTGCAATTCCTACTGCAAGTTGTGGAGGACCACGGCAAAATGTACCCTGATAGCTGGACTCTTTCAAGGCTGCTTTCTTGTCAGAAACTTAACAGTGAACATTGAAAAAAGAATATTCATTATTAATGTTTTCATAAATAATTACTGCATTGTTTTAAAATAAACTACGATATACTCGTGATTCTTAAAATTTTCATAATTGTAATTTTTGAGGTACTTGAGCACAGTGTTGTTAGGTAACGAAGTAAAAGTAACACGTTACTTTACTTAAGTACATCCGATGTACTTTTTGCCTGTAACGGAGTACGAGTACAGATTATTTTCAGAACTTTTACTTGTAACGAAGTAATATTTTCGGACTTACTTTTACTTCGATACTTTCTCAACATTTTTACACGGTGTTTTTAGACCATGAGGAAAAAATTAGTGGGGTAAGACTTTCAAAAATAATAATTTTAATTTTATTTTATTTTATAAGCTCCACCCTAATAAAGAGTCTTGGAGTGCAAATTTAATCCAGCAGATTGGATTTTGACTTGATTATCTCCTAGACTGTTTGGGATGTCGGAGGTCAGGACAAGATCAGACCGATGTGGAGGCATTACTTCCAGAATACACAGGTGAATATTTTTTTTTAATTACATCATTATCAATATTATTATCTTAAATGGTTCATTGTGGCTATTGAATTTCTCTGTGGAGTTTTCTTTACTATTATTTGCCTACATTATAGCAGGTGCTTCTGGAAATGACAAATAAAAACAATCAAAATGAATAAAAACCTAATTATTGATGAGCTATCCTTTAACTTAATAGAAAATATAATAAAAATGATGAAAAACTCTGTAAGAAAATTACTAACGTAAAGGAGTTTCTAGTGAACTTGCATCTTGAACTTTTTCACAAAGGTTTCGAAAATTTATATTTTTTCTATAACCTTTTTTGCAGTCACATTGCCTGTCATGAGTTGAATTTCCAGGAAATTGTTCTTCCTGGTCTAAAAATTGAAATCAACACATCCCTAAGATTGATTTCTTGTATATGCCAAAACATTGTTTACTTGAGCACAGATTGATTGGTGCCAATTTAACTGCAGTTGTTTTTTCACAACAATAAGAGATTACACATGTACAATTAAATGCTTTTTCTAAATATGCAT
The DNA here is from genome assembly GCA_963978895.1 of Erpobdella octoculata. Lineage (NCBI taxonomy): Eukaryota > Metazoa > Annelida > Clitellata > Hirudinida > Erpobdellidae > Erpobdella > Erpobdella octoculata. The sequence continues at coordinate 27,050,760 of OZ022243.1, read as the reverse complement.
AGGTGCATTTTAAAGAAATTCCTCTGGCTAAAATATATTACAAAATACTTACATTTACAATATATTTAGAATATATGGTGGGCACTGGTGGTATAGCTCGAGAGTCAGCGGTTTGAATCCTGCTGCTGCTGCCAACAGTGCCTGCAAGGAGTGTGTTGGTAGGCACCTATAAATGGCTGCCTCTAGTTCTGTGAAATAGGTCGAAAGAGTAAAGTTAGATGAGTAATTCGTGGCCTAGATGTCTAAGAACTAGAGGTCACATTAAACAAGTCAAAGTCAAACTTTTAATAAATCTTAATAACTACAAAGAATTTTAATTTGACATTTATTTGAATTTAACATTATTTTACTAAATTCACATTAAAAGAAATAGTTACAATGAAATAAATGATTTATAATAGTTGAAAAATAATAAAAAATTTAAAGTCATTTGAAATTAACATTTATTTCATTGTGTTTCGAAGATTTATTAAAATTCATAGATATCGAGAGTAAAGGTCGGTTAAAATTATTTCATTTGCGTCCTGCAGCATAAAAGCATTTACGTGTGTATATTTCCTAATGTAATGCGACAGAGACACAGAGACGCTTGGCACCAGATCTTTGCTCATAAAAATAGGCCTTTTTAGGTTATTACAAAACCAGACAGCTAAATTTCTGTGCTGAAAGTTTTGTCTACAAATTAACATGGAACAATTTAAATAATATTTTACAACTAGACAATAATTAAGAATAACTAAAGAATCATTAACATTTTATAATTGTATATTTTACCTGGATTACACAGGGAAAATGTAGTGCAACTAATTTTATTTTCTGAATAATTGTGTTTCACATTCATGAATTTTCCATTGTCACAACTTTTACATGAGAAACATTCAAGATATTCTCCTGCATGAAAAAAGTCACACAAGCATAAATTAATTTAACCAGTTATGTCATGAAGAGCTGACTTTTAACTTACCTTTTTCACAAGTTAGCTTCTGACAACATCTTTTATAATGACTACTAAAATATTCATCTTCAACACAACTCTCAGTTAGAGACAGATAGCGTAGATAAAACAAAAGTAAAAAAATAAAATAGGACATTTCCATCTGAATGAGCAAACTTCAGTAGTAAACAAATAGGTAGATAGGGCAGGGGAAACTGTTTATTTATCGAATATTGACACTTTATCGACACAACCTGGAATGTTTAAAAAGTCGTGAAGCAGTCGACACACCTTCAAAAGAATAGATAAACCCTGTGATCAATTAATTGTACCTGCCAACTTGTTGTATATTAACTTAATCGACCATCTGCTCTTAGCTAACTCTCTGGTCTATTTAAGCAAGGCTGGATATTCACTCAGTGGTGTCACGTTAGAGACCATGAACTAAAAGAAAAATGTTATTATTTGTCGCTAGAGTTCATGTACGAGCGCTATTGAACGACAGTAAATAGCGCTATACAAATTTAACCGATTGACTGATTGAGGTTGTATTGACAAAATGAAAAAAATTAGTGATGGGCGATTTTGAACGAATCGTTCATTTTGAACGATTCATTGAGGTGAACCAACTGTGTCGATTTCAATCTTATTTGGTTCATTTACGTATTTAGCATAGAGGCGGAGCTTACCGGACTAGCCAGCCAATGTCAAAGTGCCTCAAGCTTGGCTTATTATACATTAACTCACTATAGAAATTAGCTAAGAAAACACAGTGTCTCTGTCAAAGGTTATTTTAATTGTATGTATGTATGTATGTATGTATGTATGTATGTATGTATGTATGTATGTATGTATGTATGTATGTATGTATGTATGTATGTATGTATGTATGTATGTATGTATGTATGTATGTATGTATGTATGTATGTATGTATGTATGTATGTATGTATGTATGTATGTATGTATGTATGTATGTATGTATGTATGTATGTATGTATGTATGTATGTATGTATTTATGTATGTATTTATGTATGTATGTATGTATGTATGTATGTATGTATGTATGTATGTATGTATGTATGTATGTATGTATGTATGTATGTATATTATGTATGTATGTATGTATGAGTATGTTTGGATGCTGTAGTGATAGTCCTAGTCATGGACTCCTAAATAAGCCGATAAGAATTAATGTTGGAGTGTCTTCATTAATTCATGTTAATTCATGTCAATTCATTAATTCATTCATATCTTCAAAAAAACAACAACTTCTGAAATGAGCTAAACTCTATTATTTTTGAATTGGCACGGTTCTATTTCTCATTATGAACTTCACGCAGAAAGGAGTGAAGCGATGAAAAGTAATACGAACTTGTCAATTTCATTTCGACTGTGTATCGTGCCCTCGTGCGCTCATACTAAATATTATTTCTCCGTTTACTAACTGGAGTAGCCAGTATCATTATCACCACCACCGTTGTCGTATGCAGCCAGCCATCGTAAGCTGGCTACGTAAGCATCATCACCACCACCATTGTCGTGAAAAAATGAGTTGCTTATGTCTATGGGATCAGTTGTCTATGGGATCAGTTGTTCATGAGATCCGTTGTCCGCGGGATCAGTTGTCCGTGGGATCAGTTGTACTGGGATCAGTTGTCCTGGGATAAGTTGTCCTGGGATCAGTAGGCACTAACCCATCTAGTGCAGCCTCAAGTAGATGATGTTCTAAAACAACCAAAACCCCGATCTTCAATATGGGATGAGTTTGACAGCAGATATGCAGACTGTATCAACTCTCAAACCCCGATGTCGGAAGCCATCATTCATCATTAAAGTAAAGAGGTTTACTGATGAACCCTTAATTGCAAGGGATGCTGACCCTTTGAAATGGTGGAGTGACAGAGCTGGTGTATATCCCCGTTTAGTAAAGGTTGTCAAGGTAACATTGTGTATAGTGGCAACATCTGTACCTTATGAGCGTATTTTTTCTAAAGCAGGACAAACAATCACGAAAGAAGATATCGTCTCATAACATCAAATGTAGCAAAACTGTTTTTTTTAAATGTTAATCCGAGTATATAAAAACGTTATATTTTGGACTGATGATTTATTAAAATAAACATAAATTAATTCTTATTAATTTTAGTAACGGTTAATCTGACTGATAAGCAGAGGCGTGGATTGGGAGGGGTAAGATTTTTCGACCAAATAGAAAAAATATCTTTTCTAGCTCACCTATGATTGAGTATTTAGATTAGTTGATAAAAGCAGTATTTTATTTATCATACTTTTTGAATTATATCTACCTAGTTATATTCCTGTCAATATTATTTTTAGTACCTTCCATCCGATCGAACTCCTATGAACTTTAGCTTCGTGTATCTGTCCTAGCTTGACGAACGATTAGCATATTCTTATCCTACCCGGCTGCTTGAGTTTTCTTACCAAGATTTTTCCAATTCATTTTAAATTATTTTTATTAGCTCACACACGATTGAGTATTTAGATTAGTTGATGAAAGCAGTATTTATCATTCTTGGTAAATAATATCCAGTTAGTTAAATCTCTTCTATTATTTTAATTTTGTAAAAATGAAAGAACGTCGTTACTCTTTGTTACATTCATAATTACGTCTTTTGTCTGCATTCAATATTAAATAAAAGTTTAATTTTTTTAAACCATTTTAACTAATATGATGTTTTACATGAAAATACAACATACAAAACATACAAGTGTATATTTGCATGGTCATTTTTGTTTGAAGATTCTCTGGGTTAAATTTAAAAAATCTTCGCCCCCTCAACATTTTGCTGAATCCACGCCTCTGGGAGGAGCTCACCGAACCCCGTATATGGCTCGGCCGACTTTTGTTCTCTCGGTTTTGGTTGTCTAATTGGGAAGACAAGTAAAAAGTGGGGCGCATTTTTATACCTCGTCCCCGGGCGACAGATACCCTCGCTACACCACTGGCGAGGTGGAATGTTCTTATGGTAAATACTGGAAAAAAATCAAGAGAGAAAAAACTGAAGGCGCAAAAGCGAAAGAAATATTTCCCAGTAACAAAAGTTGGGTGCAAAAACTCTGGGGCAAAAGTCATAGGAGCAGATTTTTCCAAAACCAAAAACTAACATTCTCGGAACCGAGTTTTTGGTAAAAAGTCAGAAACAATCTTTTACAGAGGAGACTAACTTTTACAGAGGCCAAAAACCGGGAGCAAACTTTTCCAGAGCAAACCACTAAGGACAAAAACCAGAAGTAAAAAACCGTGAGCAAAATACCAGGGGCAAAAAACCAAGAAACTGGGAGAAAATTTTACCTACCAGAAGTGAAAAACTAAGAGTAAAAGCAGGGGGCAAAAACATGGGAGCGAAAAACCAGGGGGCAAACTTTCCCAGGGGCGAAAAGCGTGGGGGCGAACTTTTCCAGAAGCGAAAAACAGGGGGCGAAACTTCCCGGGACAAAACTTCCCCGGGGGCGAACTTTCCGCATCCCGGCCAAGTGATTGAAACGGCTAGATTTAAGTAAGCCTGCAATTAGACTCTGATTGGTCGTCGGCAAAGGCTAAGCCGACAGCTCGACGAATGATTGGCCGAGACGTGCACACGAGCGGGTATATAAAGAGTACAGTTCTAAAATTTTGTCACAACTCCGCCTTGCATTTGCAAGCCAGTCCCAAGCCTGGAGAAAGGAGGAGGGAAAAGTTAAAAGGATCAAATTATGATCCAAGATAGGAAGTACTTAGGTGCTTCCTACATACAACTATTTCAGTCTTAAATCACTTGGTGTAAAGGACTATAAACTATAAAAAAAAATCTTGTAATTCTTCCACTGTCGGTACAACTGAATCATATCCGCCTGCTGAACGGTCTTCTTTGCTGCAAGCGTTATACAATGTCTGAATTGTTCGATATTTGGTCAGATTACTTTTACCTTTCACGCCTTGAAGAAGTTTTAAAAAAATTGGCCAAGGATCTTTTGGTAAAGTATACAAAGCCGTGTCGAAAAAGACAAACGACGTTGTTGCTGTAAAATCAATACCTTTGCGCCCGAAAGAAAGCAGCATGAAATTTGTTCTTAGAGAAGTTATTTTTTTGAAAACATTAAACCACGTTAACATCGTCTTGTCGAAAAAAACCGGGCCAAAATACCAGGGCGAAAAACCGATTGTAAAAAACCGGCAAGAAACTGGGAGAAAATTTTACCAGAAGTGAAAAACTAAGAGCAAAAGCCGGTGGCGAACTTTCCCCGGGCGAAAAGCGTTATGGTGTTAAATAGAAAATGGAGGTGGCAGAACCCAAGGGAGCAAATGTTTGAGATTTAGAAGACTTATTAAAGTAGATTAATTCAAACTTATCAGAATTAAGCTTAAGACACATAGAAGAATTCCAGAAGGTAGACAGTTAATTGATTAACAACAGACTTTAGAGAAGAGTTAGAGGCAGTATAATAGACAGACATAAGAGTCATCAGCACACTATTGAGAGTGTGAGAAGATATAATATAAGAAAGTTCAGTAGTATATAGAATAAACAGTAAAGGGCCATGATTAGAGCCTTGAGAAACACCATAATTTAAGGATACAGTAGTAGATTAAGAAGATTCAATAGATACATAAGAAGATCGCCTAGCATTTGCAAGCCAGTCCCAAGCCTAGAGAAAGGAGGAGGGAAAAGTTAAAAGGATAAAATTATGATCCACGACAGGAAGTACTTAGGTGCTTCCTACATACAGCTATTTTAGTCTTAAAACACTTGGTGTAAAGGACTATAAACTATTATAAAAAACATAAGATCTACCAGATAGATATGATTTAGCCCACAAGAGTGATTCACCAGTTACGTTAAAAGATTTATCAAGCATATCCAATAACAGTGAGTGATCAACTGTATCACTTCACTAAAGTATGAAAGCTAAATACATTTTCATTATTTCACATTACATGAGCTACATATATAAAACTTTAAACAAAATGTTACTCTTTAACACGTGCTTATCATGTAAAATGTTATAAAATCTTTTATGATTTATTGCTTGTTTATCTTGCTAGTTTTTCATGTTAAGAATACCAGGACCACATAAAGTGGAACCAACAGCTGAAGTCACACAAGATAACAATCACATTTTCAATTTAATAAAACGTATTGCCCACAGCTGTACCACAGTTAGACTACATCATTTAGCAAAAACAGAAAACTGTAATTGTTTTGAGTATGAATAATTATGCTTGATTTGTTTTTCGAGACAGAGATAAAACCATTTTTAATTAAAATTAATTTTTTGTACAAAATTTTTGCTACATTGTCACGAAAAGTGAGTCTATATTCCAAATTTCAGCTCGAATGGATGACGGAAAGTTTATCGATTTTCACTTCAAAGATTTGCAAGCAAACAAACAAGCAAGCAAGTAAGCACAACAAACCAGCTGTGAAGTTAATATAAGGGATTTAGAAAAAAATCAAGTTTGCTCAAACAACTTTAAAAATAACTAGAGAACACTATAAAACGCACAGAATAACTTAAATTTTAAACTGATATGTACAGTTAACATGGTTCTTTAGTTCTTTTATTCACAAATATATATAATATTTCTTGAAAGACAAAAATATATCATTATTTTAACATAATTACTAATAAAAAACAGATTTATAAAAGATACAAATATTTTTTCACACAATTGAAAACAAAACTGATACTATACAAAAATTCATTAAGATTGAGGAGATGCAGACTGAACAACCATAATGAAGCAAACACTGTTTCTGTAGCTTTTTCAGGACCTTTTAGAAAAAACTGGCTAAATATTGATACTTTTTAGGTCCAATTCATTTAGGCTACAGAAAACAAGCTTGACCTTAAAAAAGCATAAGTAATTTGTACATGAATAAAGCTTGAGGTTTATCATTACACAAAAAATTTAAACTTAAAAAAGTACAGAAAATTACTTTTTTTCAAAACCCATATCATCTTCTGCCTGTTTTCCATAATCATACTTAGATTCTGGAGAAGGCATAGAATCATATGGCTGCTGTGGAAGTAAAAGCTCAGATTCATTTGCTTCTTGACTTTCTCTATCAGATAAACATTACAAAATTAAAAGTATAATTTTTGGATAATTTTTCTAATATTATATATATCTATATACTAGCGGGGTTACCCGGCGTTGCCCGGGGTTTTTAGAGGTTTTTCTAATGTTTGTCTCTCTCGCTCCCGTTTCCTTCTCCACTTTCCCGTTTTCGTCGCGTTCCCGGTCGCTTTTCCGTTCTCGGTCGTTTTCCAGCTCCCGGTCGCTTTCCCGCTCAGAAGTTTTGTTATCGATTTTCTCTCTTGCTCGCGTTTCCTTCCAAGCTTGCTCTCCCGATTCCAGTCGCTTTCCGCGTTCCCGGTCGCTTTCCGCGTTCCCGGTCGCTTTCCCGTTCCCGGTCGCTTTCCCGTTCCCGGTCGCTTTCCCGTTCCCGGTCGCTTTCCCGTTCCCGGTCGCTTTCCCGTTCCCGCTTGCTCTCCCGTTCCCGGTCATGCTTGCTCTCCCATTCCCGGTTGCTCTCCCGTTCCCGTTCACGCTCATTTTCTCTTTTCCATTCTTTCATAACTTCTGTTAGCCTATAAAACGTAAAATAGATTTGCTAAGACTATATATATATATATATATGAATGTTTGTGGGTTAGTTTGTCTATTATAGAAACGGGAAAGCGACCCGGAACGGACAGCGAGCGGGAACGGAAAAGCAAGCGTGAGCGGGAATGAGAGAGCAAACGTGAGCGGGAACGGAAAAGCAAGCGTGAGCGGGAATGAGAGAGCAAACGTGAGCGGGAACGGGACAGCGACCGGGAACGGGAAAACGACCGGGAGCGGGAAAACGACCGAAAACGGGAAAGCGAACAGGAAGTGGGAAAGCAGGTGGGAAAGGAAACGGGAGAGAAAGAGACAAACATTAGAAAAACCTCTAAAAACCCGGGCAACGCCGGGTATCTCCGCTAGTACATACATAAACACACACACAGACACACATACATGCACATACACATACATACACACACACATACATACGCACATACATATATATATATAGTTCCCGCTCGCTCACCCGCTCCGCTCCGCTTATTTTGTGACGGATTTCAAAATTTTTTTCTCTATATTTGATTCCCCTTGATTCTCAAGGTTGTGTGAAAATTTCATTACGATCGGATGAATGGTGTAGCAATGCATGAATAACATACATACATACATACATACATACATACATACATACAGACATTCATTTTTATATATATAGATATAAAAATGAATGTTTGTATATATGTATATATTCATGTCCTATATGCATTGCTACACCTATCATCCGATCGTAATGAAATTTTCACACAACCTTGAGTGGACGGTAACACTAAAGCACTTCCATTTCTCAAAAGCGACTACACTGTTCAGGACGAACAGAATTAAGAAGGGGGTAATAAAGTGATATTGCTGATTTAATTATCAACTTCCGCTTGATTAACTTTATAGAATTTAAACCATGATTATTATTATTCCCAAGAACTTCGGTCGAAGAATAACAGGGCCTGAAGATTTGAATGATGAAAAATGTTAACTTTCACTTTCAAGTTTTGTCCAGAATCAAGTAACAAGTGAAATAAAAACTAATTTTAAAAAAATGCTTTTATTTGCCTCTTTATCTGAGTCAACGAACTAAAATTTTTAAATCTAAAACAACCATTACGCTCAATCTTGTTTAATTTTTTATTCAATTTTTGTTTATTACAACAACACTAATTTTCATATAAAATCGATTTTGATTAATTTAATTGATTTAAGGTAGGCAGTCGCACAGTTAAAAAACGCATGAAGACCTACAAGTTTGAGTTGAGCCGTTTATATCTCGATAATTCAGGCGTCTATATAGTCTTTGGTTACATCAGGAAACTCGTAAAAATGCGGGCAGTCAACGAGGCCAATGAATACACTTGGCCACCCCTACTTTGACCTATATTTGATCATCACAGACAAACAAACCAATGAATACACTTGACCTAGATTTGATCACCATAGACAAACAGAGAGACAAGTGAAGTTAAATAAAAGCATTTAAAAATAGCAGTGAAGTTAATATAAAGAATTTAAAAAGCATCTTACTCGTCAGATAGAAGATCGAACATATGATTTTCAATTTCACGCAAGGCTTCTAAGAAATGATTATATTTTAATTCATTCTTGAGCATTAATTCAATCAAATAATCAACTTGAGCTGTTTCAACCATCTGAAAATTATTATTATTATTATGCTAAAAAAACATAATTACAGCTATAAGTCCATAATATATATTTTTTAATTAAAAAAGTTTACAACAAATAAGCCAAGATATAGAAAAATCAATAAGCTAAGCTGTGAGTTCTACAGGACCATACTTTCAACTTTCAACACCATATATGCAATATATCTTATTTAAAAAAAAAATACTCATACATACCTTATTAGAAATTGTTTCCTCTTCTTCAGTGAAGATGTTTTTTGTTCGAAGAAATTGCCACAATTGTCCACCAACACTTAAATTATTTGCAATATACAGTCGATTGTATGTCAGCCTCTCTTTTTTTGATGTTCTTTTCACAAAGTCATGATTCACTGATGGTTTCAACTTTTCTGTTAATGGTTCACTAATTATTTTTGCCAGATTCTCTTGGTCTTTAACTAACAAAGCATAAATAAGGCGTTCCATCAAATTTTCATTTTTGCAAGCTGCATCCAAAATTCTACCATTCTTTTCCAAATAACTACTGATCTATTGAAAATTAATCAAATTATAAGTTATATTTGTCATAACTAAGCACTTTCCTTTAAAATTTTCTTACATAAAATTTCAAACCAAAACCACTAAATAACAATCCTAATTTAAAAATCAAATAGTCACAGGCTATAAAAACCCCGTTTGTGTTTGCAATATAAAAACAGTCCTTAAAATTAAAATTGAATGACATCAAATTATTAGAGCATTGTTTAATTATTTTATAGTTAAAATACTAAAAAGAATCTAATTTTGTCCTGAAAAATGCACGACCAATCATGTTGCTTATCTAATAATTAATGTGGTTTGCACAAATGAATATTTTATTCACTGGCAGGTTGAAAGTTGGAAGGCAACAAACATTCAAAGCTCATGCATGCCAAGATGTCATAATCATGCCAAGACGTCATTGGCATGCCAAGATGTCATTGGCATTCATGAGAGTGTTTACAGGTCCATTTTTTATGCAAGGCACTTGATACGTTTGGAGTCAGTCAATTTTAGCCCATGTAAATAAACTTTTACAATCAGGAAGATTTTACAAGATGGCTGCATTTAAAAACTGAACACAGATCTAAAACAACTACGAGAAGAGCTGCTTGAAAAACACTTTTATAACTAAAAATCATGTAAAATATTTTGATTTCTGCCCAAATATTCTGAAATTAGGTGAGCAGAGTTTTTCTTACATGAAGATAAATAAGTCCAAGAACAGGTCATACACAAACTTAAATACAAACATTTGTCCCAATAAATTAAATTGTGCTGAATTATAAATATGTTAATTTTTAATAATCATGCTGTCTATGTTGCATAATCTTTGAGCACATCTTTCAATCTTAAAATGTGCATGCCTTTGTTTGATGTTTCAAGATCCACTATTGCAGCTCCCATCCCGAGAAGTATGTCCACCACTGATCTAAACTAGTATTATTTGTTATTTCTGTCTTAAAAAACAATCTGCACATTATTTACTGATCTATTCACTATTCATGGTATGTAATAATACATTTATAAATTTGAAGAGAAATAACAAAATTAAAAAGCAACAAATAATTTTTTCAAATCGGGAATTAATCCATTCGAATGAATAATTACAATATTAATGCCTGCTAATGAAGACTTTCTATCTCCCACGTGGTACCCAGAACCTGTGTCCTCAGAATAATTAAACTAAAACTAAACGGAAATTTAAATACAATTCTTGTTAATTAAAAAACATTTTTTAAATAAATTACACTTTTTCAAATAAGTTTTCTATGTACTTTGTACTTTTAATTTGGTTTTTTACCTTATTAGCAGCTTTTTTGTAGTCTTTTTAAATAATAAACTCATCTTTAAAAATGTAAAATTGTGTTTATTTCTCATAGAACAAAAACACATTGGGAAGCATAACAGGCTTATTATAGCAGCCTGCATCAAGAATTTCAGCACTTAATTTCATGTTAACAAAAAACTAACTAGTTCACATCTCTGCTGTTCTTCATATGAAAAACCATTTCCTTCTTTAAGGGCAGCCCAAAATAGACCAGGAGAAGACTCCATTTCATCCCTCAAAACTTTCATATTATTCCTTATATTCTCTTTTGCAACTTCAAAATCTGATTTATTCTTTTTTACATCTCCAACTGAAGTATGCGTGTGACCTGTATTGTTAATTTAAAATATTGCATTGACAACCAAACTTAACAACTAAAAATAATTAGAACTAATGAATTTTATAATAGGAGTTAATAAATTAACTCAATTCTAATCTGCTCATCAAAACATAACAGAAAATTATAAAAGATTATTGAACTTACAACTATATTCTCTCAGATCATTAAAATGTCCTGAAATAAAACAATCACAATAATTAGTGTCTAATTTAAAAACAAAGGCAAATTTAAAATAAAGGCAAATCACAATATCTTCAATAATTTATAAAATAACAATATTAATAAAACTTGTGCTATGTGAACTTATTGATGGCAAAGAGAGAATTATAGCTTATTTCAACAGAACTATGTCAATACCTAACAATCATTTTTGTAGAATATGTTACTTTAAATAAACGAGCTAAATTTCCTAAAATATAGTATTGTGCAAAACAATTTTTAATTCTTTTAAGAAACTAAACTTATTTTTATATATTTTATAAATACTTTTACCATGTTAAAAGGTTAACCCCAATCAATCCCTATTTCCTGTGAACCTCATCCCTTTTACCCACAAACCTAACAGCTATGGGACTACAACAAATCAGCAGCCAGTAGGCTCAACTAAATCAATTAACAAAGATTACAAACCATCAAATAAATTAACTGCACTTTGTCCATTGGTTGTCTTGTTGTAATCTAAAAAATGTTAATTTCAAATAACTAATAAAAATACAAAAATGCAACAACATTGTATCTTTGGTTCTTTATGTTAAAAAATGTGGAGAAATAACCAGACAGTTTTACTCACCACAACCTGTATATTTTTCCTCTTTATCAACTTCTTTTTGTATACATAATCTGATAAAACAATAAGATCTGAAAATAGCGATTATTAACAAGACATTTGGATATTAATTAAACCGAAAAATACTCTCCACAAACCTGCATTTTTTATGGTGTTTTAAAAAGCAACCAGCAGCAATAATAATAATACAAAGAAGTAGTACTCCTGTGGTAATCCCCCCTACTACGACTGGCGAGATATGACTTTCTTCCAAAGATATTCCAGTAGCTGCATAAATATAGATGAACTACATGGTAAAACATAAAATAAAAATATTAGTGATGTCACAGGTTGGACATTTCGGCTTTTTAAAATTCGGGTTCTTGAATTCGAAATTCTCAGGTTCAGGTTTACAATTTTTAAAATTCCAGGTTTGGGTTCAAAAATACAAAGTTTCGGGTTTTGGTTGTCCCAAATTCATATTTATGAAAATAAGCTGACATATTTTATGTTTGAGTTAATTGATTTATCAAAATACTTCTGAAGTTCTGTTTTACAATAATAAACAAACAAAATAATTTACGAAGATCTGCTGCAGTGGTGGAAAATATGCAAACTTTTCCAGCATTTAGATGTGCTATTATATTACGAAACCAGACTGCAGAAAGGATGTTGTTCATAAAAACAACTTGCCTTAAAATGGTTTTTAGTACAGCAAACATCTAAATCGACACGCTCAAGAGCGGACGTTTAGAGCAGGGTTGTCCAACGCGTGGCCCTCGTTGTCTTTAGCCGTGGCCCGCGTTTTCACTATCTAACATTTAAAATCAAATGAATATTATGTTTTTAAAACTTATTTTTACTGTAGCTCAGGAATAGGGCAGCTAATAACAGTTATTAATATAATTTTTAAAATCAGATAACGCTATGTAAAAAAATGCTATGTAAAACAACGTTATGTAAAAAAGCTGTACAGAAAGTTGTACAGTACCTAAAATAAAATAGTAAATAGTACCTAAATCTTTATGGAGTTCTTCGACTTCTGTTACTGTATCTTGTATTGCTCAGTCAAAAAAATTGTAAACTGTTTTGCCGGAATTTTCTGCTCATTTTACCCGAAAACCGGTAAAAACGCTATTGACTAATTGGTTAGCAGAACCCTAATTATATTTTTTTTCAAATATGGCTTCCGCTAGTGCTAATAAAAGACGTAGATTTAAAACTGAAAGTGGACACGGAGGTCGTATATTTAATCCATCTTGGACAAATGAATGAATTGTAAAAAATTTGTAAATGCTTTTATTTAACTTCACTCGTGTCTCTGTTTGTGGTTTGTTAGTTAGTCTGTGGGGATCAAATGTTAGAGAGCGTAGAAAAAAAGAGGGGAGAGAGAGTGAATAATCTATATATATATATATATATATATATATATATATATATATCTATATATATATATATATATATATATATATATATATATATATATATATATATAACTCAAATACCACTGGCTGACTCATCACGAAATCGCAAAAACCACTGAACGGATTGTAATGAAATTTGGGACATATCTTTTAGGTGTCTTTTTAGGTATCTTTTAGTTTTAGGTGCTCATTAAGAAAGGATTTTGAAAAATTCAGCCTTATTTCGAAGAATATACAATGGTCGCGGCTATTGCCCCGGCGGTTAGCCGTGGAAATAATCGGTAAAATTGCTATCGAGCCGGCAGTCGCGCCGTATGTCTACCTAAAATTAAACCCTAACCCTAACCATAACCCTATCCCTACCCTTAACCCTTTAGAAAATATGTACATCTTTATTAATTGATCGAAGAATCAATTGTTTTGGCAAAACCGCCAACTCAGTAGCAATTTTACCGCTTATTGCCCCGGCTACCGGGGCCCACTGCCTTGGTAATAGTTATAACGTATACAATGCGTAACGAAACGTATAGGGCGTGTTTTTTATTCACCAGGTTTATCAACCGCACTCACCAAAGCGTTTTTTAACTCACCAAGTTTTTCCGTCACGCGTTTTTTTTATTCACCTGGTGAGCTCTCTGGTTGCAACCACACTCACCGCGGTTTGAGGCTGGTGAGTCCGGTGAGTGTGGTTGCTATGTCATTGTTTACATTTCTTTCGAACAACGAAGCCATTTTTTAAATAATTTTCGCCAAAGTGCGATACGAGAATTTTACAAATCTCGTGTAATGAATCTGCTATATTAAAGTATATTATGAATGCATAAAAATGCAAATTTCAATAAGTTTTATAATAAGTTCAGAAATGTTCAACGTCCTTTCAAAAAATTAATAAAAAAGTGAAGACTTTTGCTATATAACAATATAACTATGTAGTTAAGTAGGAAGAACAATATTTCTGTGTGATTTTTTATATTACTTTGTTTATATACAATATACATACATACATAACTTGTAAGAGTATTTTTAATCATTTTAAAAACTGAGTTGGTGTACAAGACTAGTTTTTTTAGGTCTTTAGTTTGAAATTTAAAATAGTTTGAATTCAGGTTATTTCAAAATATTTACAGGTACTGTTAATGAGAAAAATAATGACTATATATATGAATGAGATAGCAGTTGATGAATAAAGAGCTGACATGAAAATTATTTGTTTGTTATTGTTGTTGGTGCAATTTTTGGTTCGTATTATTTTTTATTGTATTTTAGTAGTATTGCCATATTGGAAAGATTTAAGTTGTACATATCAGTTTTGTCTTTTATAGTTTATAAATTGTTCCATTTACATCATATGGTGTTGGAAATTAGTTATGTTATACATGAAAACTTAAACAAATTTTTTGGAGCTTCATTATTTATTATAAAGTGTTACTCATGTCAGACTAACTGAGCAATGCTGTCTTTCTATGGCACCAATTACATCCGCTAAACAGTGATTCCCTGAATTTCTTTTTGAAGTTGTGCTTTAAATCAAATTTCTATGTAACAAAATAATGGAAAATTCAATTTATTAATTAATATTCTAATAATTTTTTAATATCCCAATAACCTGATTTACCACAACTACTAAAACTCATCTGTGCAGGATTAGAAAAATTAAAACAAGCTGTCTACTTGACGGATTGCTTATATTGCCCTATATGTATGTAAGAGTCAAATCTTTGAGCCAGACAAAAATATTTTTTTTTTAATTTAGCCATTGGTTCCTCTGCACAATGCTAAATCTAGCTGTGGCTTATGTGTTTTTGGTTTATGGGAATCCATGTTGAACCCATCAATTTTTTTTATAGATTGACTAGAGTGGGCAGAAAAATTCCATAAGGCTTTGAGTAACTGAATTGTTATTTTGAAGGTCTGAAATTATTAAAGATGTATTCTGCATTATAAAATACAATTTAGATGATTTTCTTTGAGAGTAACTACAATACTTGCCTTGATAGCCTGTAAACAACTAAACTCAAGCCTATTACATGTTTTTGAGTGCTACGGCTGGCTTTTTAGTCTAAGTAACTTTAAGTAAGACAGTTTAAGTTTTAAGAAGATTTATTTTTAACTGAGTTTAACTCAATTGTAATAAAGTATAACATCGATTAATATTGAAAACGTGAGTTTTGTGCATTTTTATATATTTTTTAAAATGCATTTTTATATATTTTTTAAAATGCATTTTTATATATTTTTTAAAATGCATTTTTATATATTTTTTAAAATGCATTTTTATATATTTTTTAAAATGCATTTTTATATATTTTTTAAAATGCATTTTTATATATTTTTTAAAATGCATTTTTATATATTTTTTAAAATGCATTTCGAGTTTCTAAGCGTGAATAGCAAATTAATTTCAAATTATCATCGGCGACGTTCACATGTCCGGCCGGCGGACAACTTTGTTTTGTAAACAATGTAAGCATCGCAATCACCAAAGCGTTTTTTTATTAGGCACTCACCAGACATCAACCAGTGATCAACCGCAAAAATCCTGGTGGATCAGACCGGTGAATAAAAAAACACGCCCATATTGAAACGCGTTGTGGGTGGGTAAAATGCAGACCGCGGACTTATATTTAAATAAATGTTAACGAAAAATTTAGAATTTTGTTGTTATTTTATTTATTAATAACCAGCGGGTTGCCCGGCGTTGCCCGAGGTTTTTCTAATGTTTGTCTCTCTCGCTCAGGTTTCCTTCCCCGCTTGCTTTCCCGTTCCCGGTCACTTTCCCGTTCCCGCCGCTTTCTCGTTCCCAGACACTTTTCCCGTTCCCGCTTGCTCTCCCGTTTCCGCTCACGCGTGCTGTCCCGTTCCCGCTTGCTCTCCTGTCCCCGTTCTCCCCATTTTTCTTTTTCATTCTTTCCTAACTTCTTTTAGCCCTTCAAAACTTAAAATAGATTTGCTAAAACTTGCTTGAAGCCTTCAAACGATGTTACGTAAACTAAATATGAATTCTATTACGCAATTACCAATAACCGCAACTATCTATATATATAAAAATGAATGTTTGTATGTATGTATGTATGTATGTATGTATGTATGTATGTATGTATGTATGAATGTATGTATGTATGTTATTTATGCATTGCTACACCATTCATCCGATCGTAATGAAATTTTCACAAAACCTTGAGAGTCAAGGGGAATCAAATATAGTGAAAAAAAATTTGAAATCCGTCACAAAATGAGCGGAGCGGATGAGTGAGCGGGAACTATATATATATATATACATACATACACATACATAAATGAGCGAAAACGGGAACGGAAAGCCAGCTGAGAGCGAAAGATAGAGCGGGAAAGGGAAAGCGACCGAGAACGGGAAAGCAGCCGGGAGCGGCTATCTACTAAAATTTCCCGGTTTCTACCAGTCGAAATTTGATGAAACTTTTTTTCAATCTCAGCTAGTGATTTATAGATCTATTTGTTAATTTTGAAAAATATTGACTCTAGTGTCATGGCCTGGCACCTGGTTGGGTACCCAATCGAGCATAGCCGTACACACAGACCATATGAAATGGAATAGGTGACTTGTTACATTATGTTCAGCTGAAGAAACTAAAGCCAACTCTGATGAACTAAGTTTTGTTCGGTGCAAGAGCCTGTGTTTAGTAAACATCTGGCCACATAATTATAGTTATAGAATATTCAAATAACCCCCATGCTTATCATCTAATCTCATACACACATGTCTATTTTGTCACAATAGTAACAGGTAAGCTTCCACAGCATACTCGCATACATGTGTATAATTGAGGTCTTTGTGAAGTATAATGTAATCAAGTTAATCATCTCATTATTATTATTGAGATATAAATATATATAAAAAATAATTGGAGCTGATAATTTATTAAAAAGTTATCCTGAATATAATTCTAATTATTTATAATTATACTTTTTTGCTCAATTAAAAACTAAAAAATAATTGTGCAACAGAAATCACTAACATAAAGTAATAGGTGATGAACTTGTCAAATTAATAATCTGTGTAGTAGTTTCCGGTGGTTCTGTAATGTGAACTTTTTCACATCCATTTGGAAAGTCTGTATTTTTTACAAAACCATCCTTGCACTCACACAGCCTGTTGTGTGTAGTATTTCCAGGAAAAACTTCTTTCTGATCTGGGAAATAAATAAAATGAAAGATAACAATTTAAAACTTAAAATATTTTATTGGTTTAGTGAAAAATTGATATTTTTGAAGATGCCTAAATTGATCAAATGTCTATATTTGGTCATTTTAAATTCGACAATTCTTGACAAAACTATCATTTGGTCAGAATTAAATAAGATGTGTTTAGATCATTTAAAAAAAACTTACAGAAGACATTAGAGGTGAGTCGATTAATCGAAATCGCGATAATTTGAAAAATCTAAACTGACTCGATATTTATAAAAACCGAAAAGTATCAACTATTGATTTTTTCTTCTGTCAATGCACTTACAAAAAAAGATATTATTTATAAGCTGTTTCAATAGCCACACAACTGACTACAATTTAAAAAGGTCCAAAAGTAAAATCATCATCTCCTATATACATCAACATCAGCCCGGCATTATGTGAGCGCCAGAAGTTAGCTGATGAGCCGGATAAATGGTACAACCAGCATTGTGAATCAGATGACATCAATCCATTCATTTGGTGGGTCAGTAACCAGACACAGTTTGCTAGCATTGCTATGGTTGCTCACCAATACCTACCATTAACAGCAACTTCAGTCGCAATTGAGAGACAGTTCTCAAACTGTGGGTTGATTGTACTAATTAACGCCCAGCACTGAGTCCTCAATGCACGAAACAATTAGTATTTTTCTCATAATTTGCATTATATCTCATAATTAAATGACTTAATCAGATAGGTGCACACTGTAGCATACTGTACAGTATCGAGTTCAAAACAAATACTTTTTATCTAATTTGCAGCAGTTTGTTTAGCAGTGACTTAATCATTACTAAGATGGCCTTGCTTAGCAGTTCTTATTTGATGT
Source organism: Erpobdella octoculata (assembly GCA_963978895.1). Taxonomy (NCBI): domain Eukaryota; kingdom Metazoa; phylum Annelida; class Clitellata; order Hirudinida; family Erpobdellidae; genus Erpobdella; species Erpobdella octoculata. Next base: position 27,032,163 of record OZ022243.1, on the reverse strand, counting down.
TCTAAGTTGATACAATAGTTTTTTGTAGTCCAGCTTTTGTAGTTCATTTCATGTTACAGTTTACAAGATGAAATAATAAACTGTAATTTTCAAAAAATCAAAATCGATACCGATATCGCAATAATTGGAATAACCAAAACAAAATTTTAAAAAATATCTAAAAATAAAATTAAAACCGACAATGACCCAGCCCTAGAAAACAATGCAAACAGGACCGAATAGTCAATCAGTATAGAGCTAAATTAATTGTAATCTTTGAACCAATTTGAAAGGATTTTTCCCTTAATTTAAATTAATCATATTTTGACTGTACCTCCAAACACCAACAGGTCATAACTACTAATTACTAGAGAATGAACAACCATACCAACATAAGTGAGCCCTCAGCTTTTGTTAAAAAGTTTATTTTTAAAACATTGCAAATTAAAAGATAAAAATCAACAATACTTGTGATTTCCTAAGAAATAATTTCTATTATAATAATTACCTGGATTACATTGAGAATATAGGGTGCACCTGAATTTTTGATCTGAGGATGTATGACCCACACTCATAAATGTTCCAATTTCACAAATTTCACATGAGGTGCATCCAAGTTTTTCTCCTGTATGGAAAGAATTCACAAGCAATAATTTATTTATTATCCAGTTAAGTCGTAAATAGCTGAACTTTAATCTACCTTTTTGACACTTTATCGTCTTATCACAACATCTTTTATATACATCACTGTAATATTCATCTTTCTCGTCGAGACATTTCTCCGTTAAAGACAGATTCTCCGTTAAAGACAGATATGGTAAGAGTAATAAGAGCAAAAAAATCAAATAAAACATTTCTATTTTAATCATAAGCAAAAACCTTGTTTGGTAAAGGATTGGAAAATATAAAATTCATTGGCCAAAAAATTTATTTACCCATTATACCTGAAATTGTTATAAAAAAATAGAAGTTATAACATAATAAAAAATAATGCTCTTCACTACAAATGAAACAAAACAAACTCAAAAAGTCAAAAATTAATTATTCAATAAATGTACATAATGACTTTAACCCATTAATAGTCACGACCATACGGAAATACTAATATTGATGTTGCCTTTTCTTAACCGTAACCGTTTATGTGTTAAGTTAAAGTCTTTAAAAGTTTTGTCTATAAGTTAAAGTTTAACTTATAGACAAAACAGCATAAAAAGTTTTTACTTTTATTGCTGAGTCAAAATAATATAGAGTATAGATTGAAATTAAACATTGGAAAAAAGTCCTAAGTTGTTTTTTAAAGCGATGAGACGATAATGTTAGTGACGCTAGATCACTAGGCTAAAATATTACACAAATTCTTTCCATGTTTCAGTCCATTGTTTTAATTTCACCTACCTAATTTGTGTTATTTTATAACATCTACTTTTTACCACTTTATAGGGTAATCTTTCACTCAAAAGGAATGAATTATGCAAAATATTTGCCAATTAAATGTATCAATCAATCCATCCATTAAATTTTTATAACGCTATTTCCTTGGCGTTAAATAGTGCTTGGACACGAACTTATTAAACAGATAAGTTTTTAAGTCTACGACGGAAAACAGCGAGAGAAGTAGATTTAGTAAGAGAAGTAGGAAAAGAGTGCCAGAGTAGGAAGAGCGTTTAGCAAAAGAATGCTTAACAGAAAGATACGAAAGTGGCTGAGAGAGGAAGATCGAAGACCAGACTTAGGAAGGATTTGTATTAAGCTAGTTAGGTAGGGTGGAGAAGAGCAATTTTTAATTTTAAACATTAGTAAGCAAATTTTAAAAATCACCCTATATTTAAGAGGAAGCCCCCCCCCCCGGACGTTTCCCCCCCGGACATTTCCCCCCCCCGACAGACCCTAGGACATTTCCCCCCCCCCAAGGTAGGACATTTCCCCCCCCTGTGGTTATGTAGTAGTTTTTCTAAGAAACACAAACACCTTTTTAAATTATTAAACATTTATTGGTTATTGGTTTGCCAGAGTTAAATATTGTTAAAACGAATAATGTGTCCTAGACCCTCTAGGACATCTTCCAATGTTTTTATGTTTTTTCGGCGTGCATCCGTTAGCGAAAAAAGAGCCGATTGAAGCGCCTTCGTCGATCGCTTCACTCTCTTGGCTGGTGGTTCTCCTCGAGCCTCCCTTAGGATTGAGGTTGACGCCATTGCTTCGTCCTAACCCTAACCCTAACCCTACATTTCTATGCAAAGAACGGCTGAAAATATCAAATGTCTTTGAAATGTCTTAGAAAGGGGGACTTAATCGAATGATTCGGCTTAATAAAATTGATTACATACAATTACTCATATGATACTGCTTCGATTTATATTATCTATACTATTATGCACTGAACTATTTAGGGGATAAATAAAAAATAATAAATGAAAAATAAAAGTATATTCTCTCTCCGGGGGGGAATGTCCTACCCGGGGGGGGGAATTGTCCTACCCCGGGGGGAAACGTCCGGGGGGGGAATGACCGGGGGGGGGGGAAATGTCCGGGGGGAAATGTCCGGGGGGGGGGAATTTCCGATCCTCGCAATAGTCAGTTCGAGACAGAATGAGAGAAGAGACTAGAATACTAGAAGTTGTAGACTATTGTAGAGAAGGATCATCGTCATCGAGCAGTGGGAGTTGTTTTGTTTTGCGTCGAATATGAAAGTAGCAAGAATATGTAGTATCAAACTACTAAATTAAATCCTACCTAGGTTCGTAACGTGACAACTGTTGTAGGCCATACAGTCAAAGCAAATGTTTACAGATTACATCTAAATCTAACCTACAAAAATATGAGGCAGCTGGATCCCCGAACTATGGTGCAAAACAAATTTCGTGCATTGGGGTTGTGCTATAGATTGTTAGAAAGGTATTTGAGAAAGAAATATAATGGTGTGAAAATAAATTTAATATTGCAAAAAATAAAAAGTTATAGGCGAAAAACCGTTGCCGTCCCGATGTAAATGTATGAAAAGGATTTTTCACTTCTGTTTGGGGCCATGTAGATTATAATTTTCAACTGCATTGGGTTTGTAACTTAATACATTAGAAAGACAAATATATTAGCTAAACATAGAAACTAATTTTTTTTAAATGGTCCAACAAATAAAAAAGTTATGAAGCAAAATATAGATCAGGGTATGTTTTCCGTATCTAAATGTATGGAGAATGGAGACATAGATATATATGTATGTATGGAGATAACCTTAGGTTCTATTTTTGGTTGGCAAATCTGGACCATTTTTAAAAATTGAAACAAGTCTGAATAGAACTTGTTAATTCCAATCCCATGATAAAAATAAAATAGATTTATTATGTTTAAGTTAAAAGTTATACAAGTTTTAAAGATCTAATTTTTAACGCGCACGACAGCATATATGGTTATAATCGCGCTGGGCTCCCTGCGGCTATTATGCAAATGAACTGATAGTTAACGACTCACCGGAAATTAATCTACTGGAGCAATAAAAATGTATACTCAGTTTTATAAAGTATTAAGTTTAAACACAAATGTGGCCTACACAATCGATTATAAAAAAAAGTGTGTATTTTTTTTATTCACTTGTTTTTTGATTGGAGCGCCACCTCTTTATAGATCCTTAAGACTGACAGTGTCCAATTATGTAATAACTTTTATTACACGCATGCACGCACTAGGTAATTTTCGCAACTGCTGACCACCGCGACCGCCGCGTTATGCGAAATTGCTAACATACATACATACATCTGATGACCTACGCAGAAAAGCTCTTCAGGAGTCTGTACCATATATATGGTCTGTACAGTCGCGGCGCTGAGCGGGGGGGTCCAGGGGTCCGGACCCTCCCAGCTCCGACAGGTGCCACCCATGAGATTTTTGCAAATCCAAAGACTTTTTTTACTAGGGGGGGGGTATTTGAACCTCATTGGGTTAATCAGACTGCAGACTAAAAACAGTCGAAAAATTTTTTCGCCTGCGGCGGGCTTTCCTCCTTTTCAAACTATGTTTTTGCTGCATGGAGTTTAACTATATTATTGTAGTTTTTCTTAAACATTCCTTATAGTTTTATGATTATTCAATGTTCATTGATGATAGTTCACTGTTTTTCGTTTACAGTTAAGTACTTTATGGTCTTATTGAATAATAATTTTATTAGCTTCGTTTGTTTTTTGAACTCATCTTTTGTGTAAGTTGAATAAATTTTAATTTTTGAAAAAAACTAGTATAAACAACAACTTACATTTTTCCATTTATATTTGAACTTTGCTTTGCCAGTAACAAACCTAGATAAACTAGAAAAAACATGACTAAATTGTGATCTGCTAGTGTAAATACTTAATTCTTACATAGTTCTATTTCAGTTTTTAACAAAATGGGTAAAGGACTATGAACCATAGTTTTATGATTATTATATATATACTAGCGGGGTTACCCGGCGTTGCCCGGGGTTTTTAGAGGTTTTTCTAATGTTTGTCTCTCTCGCTCCCGTTCCCTTCTCCACTTTCCCGTTTTCGTAGCGTTCCCGGTCGCTTTTCCGCTCTCGGTCGTTTTCCAGCTCCCGGTCGCTTTCCCGCTCAGAAGTTTTGTTATCGATTTTCTCTCTTGCTCGCGTTTCCTTCCAAGCTTGCTCTCCCGATTCCAGTCGCTTTCCGCGTTCCCGGTCGCTTTCCGCGTTCCCGGTCGCTTTCCGCGTTCCCGGTCGCTTTCCCGTTCCCGGTCGCTTTCCCGTTCCCGGTCGCTTTCCCGTTCCCGGTCGCTTTCCCGTTCTCGGTCGCTTTCCCGTTCCCGGTCGATTTCCCGTTCCCGGTCGCTTTCCCGTTCCCGGTCGCTTTCCCGTTCCCGCTCACGCTTGCTCTCCCGTTCCCGGTCATGCTTGCTCTCCCATTCCCGGTCACGGTTGCTCTCCCGTTCCCGTTCACGCTCATTTTCTCTTTTACATTCTTTCATAACTTCTGTTAGCCTATAAAACGTAAAATAGATTTGCTAAGACTATATATATATATGAATGTTTGTGGGTTAGTTTGTCTATTATAGAAACGGGAAAGCGACCCGGAACGGACAGCGAGCGGGAACGGAAAAGCAAGCGTGAGCGGGAATGGGAGAGCAAACGTGAGCGGGAACGGGACAGCGACCGGGAACGGGAAAACGACCGGGAGCGGGAAAGCGACCGGGAGCGGGAAAGCGACCGGCAGCGGGAAAACGACCGAAAACGGGAAAGCGAACAGGAGTGGGAAAGCGGTTCCATGATGAAACAGAACATGATAAAACAGAACATGACAAAACAGAACATGATAAAACAGAACATGATAAAACAGAACAGTGAGAAAACAGAACAGTGAAGAAACAGAACATTGATTAAATAGAACAGTGATAAAACAGAACATTGCGTATATTTTTTCAACTTTTTCGTGATATACAAACTGTCCGAGATCAAATTGCTTCTAGTTAAAACGCCCAGAGATATTTTAAACTATTATCATAAAATTAAAGTTTTATTTGGTAATGTAGTTAATAATATTATTTTTCGATGTTTGAAGCTCTTCACTGCTGGATATAACTTGCTCACCCTATTTGCACAGAAATTGTAGATATAAATACATATTTTATATAAGCAAACTCTTTTATAACCAACTTTGTACCAAGAATATATATCTAGAAGTCCAAGTTTTAACTATAATTTGGTAAGAAGTCTCTCAACTGTGACACTGGTATCTGGCATTAATGTGTTTTTAATGTGTTCGCAACATTTGCATGACTGAATTTTCACGGGAAAAATTATATTGATCAATTAATAAGAAATGAACTAAAATAGGAACAGCTTAAAAAGTTGGCTCTTTTGTCAAAATAGTTTCTTAATATTCAACCAAACAAAAGAGTTATCAGCGAAAACCGTCAGCGCACCGCAACAAGAATATAAAGCAAACACAAACACAAATTAATCTGTTGTAGGATGATTCCTACATTTCCTCTGGATCAATAGCTGACAACGGAAACATACAAAGAAGTAGATGAAAGTTATATAAAACTGATTTGTAGTTATTATTGCGAAAAATTGAAAAAAATAAACGCGATGTTCTGTTTTATCACTGTTCTGTTTGTTCAATGTTCTGTTTCTTCACTGTTCTGTTTCTTCACTGTTCTGTTTTATCATGTTCTGTTTTATCATGTTCTGTTTCATCATGTTCTGTTTTATCCGGTTACCGGGAAAGCAGGTGGGAAAGGAAATGGGAGAGAAAGAGACAAACATTAGAAAAACCTCTAAAAAACCTGGGCAACGCCGGGTATCTCCGCTAGTACATACATAAACACACACACAGACACACATACATGCACATACACATACATACATACATACTCACATACATACGCACATACATATATATATAGTTCCCGCTCGCTCACCCGCTCCGCTCATTTTGTGACGGATTTCAAATTTTTTTTTATTTTTGACTTCCATTGACTCTCAAGGTTGTGTGAAAATTTCATTACGATCGGATGAATGGTGTAGCAATGCATAAAGGACATTAACATATAAACATATATACAAACATTCATTTATATATATATATATATATATATACTTCAATTTGTCCTTGGACATTTTGGACCCCCCCCCAGAACAAAATTCCTGGCGCCGCCCCTGGGTCTGTACCTACACATATACAGGAATAAGCTAGAGACGCATAGAAGAACTCCAGAAGATAATAGATTGAAGGCAGGCAGTTATTTGATTAAGAAAAGACTGAAGAGAAGAGTTAAAAAAAGTAGACTAGACATAGTAAACTGTAAGAGTCATCAGCTTTATTTTGGCGGATAATATCTCGGTAATTAAGATTTACAGAAAAGACATTTTAGTTTTACAAATTTTGATGTAACTATGACATAATTGGCTGAACTGTCTAGGCCTACTAGAGTAGGTTGTGGATCCAGTTGTTATACGCGCAGGCGTGTAATAAAATTTATTATGCAATTGTACCTATATCAGTCCTAGAGATAAAAAAAAGTGGCGCTGCAAACGAAAAATATTATATAATGAGATTCTAAAAATCTCAGAACTAAGGACCACTTCTCAATGATGGCTGTCAATTCACAAAAAATGTCGTGTATACTGAAATTCTTTAATAACTAATTATTGCACTCTTTAATTTTCACATCTTTTGAATTCATATGAAATACTTCAGTAAATTGAAAATTTAAACACAATAAACATATTTATTAAATTTGCTTATTTAAAAAAAAATTGTGGATTTTGCTTTCCAAATTGTAAATTTTCATACACTACGTCAGCAGTGATTAGAAAAACAATTAAGGTATTTTCCTAAATATAATAATAAAGTATATAATTTACAGTCAATTGGCTTTTTTAAAACAACGGACACATTTAACTACAATTTAAATTTAATAACAAGTAAATGTAAAACACAAACTATGTAAGACAATTAATTTTATTGGTAAATAGACACTTTCACAATAAAACAAAATAACACGAGTCAATTTATATCTTGTTGAAGGCAGCAATATCCATACTTTGGACCTGAAAAAAAGGAAAACAAGGTCATTACCACTCCAGCTAATAACTACTAGCACCATCAACATAATAAATGTAAAAATGACTTACGTAATCTTCAAAAGCAACAATTTTTTCTTCAAGATCTTCAGTACTGACTTTATCGTCTTCAACCACACATGAAATTTGAAGCTTTTTAATGCCAAAAGCCAGTGGTACAAGTTTAGCTACAAGCAAAATCATCCAATATTAAGTTATAGAAATACCATTATAAAAAGCAATTTGTTTTTAAAACCAAAAATAAAATGACACCTAATTTATAGGGCAAAAAACTAACCAGCTCCCCAAAGAAGACCATCCATCTCGATACTCCTCACACACTTTTCCATTTCAGCCATGTCAGTTTCGTCGTCCCACGGTTTTACGTCCAAAATTATATTCGACTTTGCGATAAGCTGAGGTTCTGAAAATATATAGAAAAAATTATTTGAGGCAGCTTATTATAGCAAACAGTCCACTCAGCATGAGTAATTCATTCCTAAAGATTTGGTGAGAGCTCCATAAATTATAAAGCTAATTACTTTTTGATTTTTTTTCTTCATAGGCTTTTAGTCTTTCCTGCTTTATCCTTTCAGCTTCTTCATCTTGTTGTTCCTCTTCCTAAAAATAATTAATTAAGAATCATTAAGTAAATCAGATAATCAACTAATAACGTTCTCTTCAAAATCACTTACATCTGAACCAAACAGTTCAAAATCATCTTCGGCTTCTTCTTCTTTTTCAGGTTCATCTGCTTGTTCAATGACAACAGGAGCAGCAACCTCAGCTGGCTTGTTTTGTTCTAAAGTCTTAACTTTGAGAACAAGATCTGCCACCAACTTTTCTAAATCAGCAACCCCTGCACAAACAGAATGAAAACTTTTATATCACTATATATGAGCACCCTAAATAGTATAAATATAAGCAGATTTGTGGACAGAGGTGGGGCACAAACCTTTTGACATTATATATGAGTACCCTAAATAGTATAAAAGTGGGTCATGATCTATTGCTTACCACATTCTTTACTAAAAAAAACTCAATACCATAAATACTGTTTACATACTTTTCTTTATGTCTTCATTCTCTTTTATGACTTCTTCAAACTTTCCAATGGAAACGACATTGGCAGTCTGCGATTAATACATTAAAATGTGATATTTGTATAAAAAAAACATAGATAGCATAAATATAAACTTATCATTGAACAAAATAATCTAATGTAAAATTAAATAATTTCTAAATAAACTCCAACAAAAAGCTTTATCCCTCATTTCAACTAAGCTTAAAGGGCTAGGACAGAGACAAAGAGATAAAAATAATTATTAAATTTAAACATGAACTATATATAACTCACATCAAGACCATTTAGAGTATGTCTGATGTGCTGTCTAGCCTTGGCAATCTCACCAGCAATTGAACATTTTAAGCCCTCCTGAATTATCAATTGTTAATTACTAATTTTGATTTAGATAGAGTTCTTAATAAAGTAATGCAAAACTGAACTCTCATAGCAATAACTCATCTATATAAATAAAAAAAACTCAAGAACAGAAGGCAGACCAAACACTACAAAAATTTGACACAAGATAATACTCGCCAAGCAGGTTTTTAATAAACTATTTTATTGAAAAACGCTCTTATTATTTCATTTTGTATTAGCAATAAATCTCCTAGGTCAAAAGGCCCTATATATGAACATCAAAGGTTATTGTGTAACCAAATTCAAATTAAAAGTGTCAAGCAATTTTTACCAATTCTATTTTAGGTTTTAAGTGCAAATGTGGTAAAGAGGAAGAAAAAAAAAAGAGAAATCAAGCAGGAGCGGAAGAGCGAGCTTGATTGGGGAATTGGATTGAAGCGGGAGAGTGAGAAGGAGAGCAAGCTGAGATGGAAACAGTAGTGAGCGAGAGAAAAACAATAGAAAAACCTATAAAATCCCCAGGCAATGCTGGGTAAAACTGCTAGTTAATAATAATGTTTTATGTTCTAATTTTCAGAATTTCATTGCTGTTTGAGCTACAAACTAAAGAGGCTACCATTTGAAAATATGCTGATACTCTTTTGCATTACTAGCATCAATTGTGGCCTAGAAGTCTGCTGATTCACGCCACACTAAAAACCGTCAAACTGAACTGAACTGAATTCAGTTTTCTTATCTTATGTATATGAAATTATTTTAATATATAAATTATGAACAATAAATAAAAATTACATCTTTCTGTGTATTGCTCTCAGTTTCTGATGTTGCACAGTGGGGCAGTGGCTTAAAGTCTGACTGTCCTCCATTTTTCAATTTGCAAATATGAACTTGGAATGCATGCTCCGACTCATCATAGAAGTTTCTTTCAGCCCAGCAGTTGTCAGAAGCATTGAGTTCAGCCATTGTATAAACTGAAAAAAATATTTAAATTAATACTATGACACAATAAGACATGAATTAGTAACATTTTATGCTTTTTTCAAATGGGTATAAATTGCTTGGATTAGAAAACAGGTGATTAATTAGTGCTGTAGTTCGGACTTGTATTTTAACAAGTCGGGCTTATATTTTAGCACGTCGGATTTAAATTTCAATACATCAGAAATAATTCAAGGCAAAGTCATAAGATCTAATAGACAATGCATTAGATCAGAGATACTGATTTTTATTAACGATGCTATTAATAGTGCGCGTTTTTACAATAAAACTTTTTTATAACAGTGAACTAGATTTAGGCTATAATTATTTGATTTATATATACTGAATCATTAATTTGGATTAAAAATAATGTATTTATTGTAATCACTTCCTTCTCACTGCAGTTGCAAGTCAGCTATTACTTACTTTTTTTCAAATTTACACGATTTATAACTACCTCTCTTCAAATTGTATTATTGTAACAAAAGTAATTCCATCATATATTCATTAACTTTTATTATATTTTTTATTTTATGTTGTATTACAATTACATTTTACCTTCAGGGTGGAGCTTAAGGCGCCTTAAGGGCTAGTGGGTGGAGATACATAATCAGCTTTTTTTAAATTTTGTCAATACAACCTTTCTGACGGGACTACCCTATACTACAAATAATTTGCAAAAGTTCCATAGAAAATAACAAAATATATTCATTCCCCTGTCTAAAGACGCCTTTTAAGTCAGTGAAAGATTACCAAAAATCTCGATTTATGCCGATACATTTATAAACAATGTTTAACATTTTTTAGTTGCATTACTACCTACTACGCATGATAATTAGCACAAGCACACTAAGCTAAATTATTACTAAAATGTTTAACTTTTACGTTTACGCATAGGCGATTAACACTGCGATTATCGACCAGGTACACGCGGCATACCGACCATAACAGTTCACGCCTTTAAAAAAATTTCAGATTAAAACATTCTTAACAACCCGGCCCCAGTTCAATTATTAAAAATTTTAAAAAATATGTATACTGACCGCAAAGAGAAATACACCACACCACCTTAATAGCAACCGTAAATCAGAGGAACCAATACGAAGATCGGTCAATTAATCTTCTATTCTAATAGAAATGAAATTCATATATTCATTAATACATAGATATAGTACCGTATCAAACATAGAAAGAAGCAAAAAAATAAAAAATTACCAGTATGTTCGTGAATGTTTATAAAATAAAATTTACTAAATATGAAAACAATTATATAGCTCAAAATTGATGATGCACGTGTTAGAGTGGCTCAGGAGACTGAAGCTTGTGCTAAGAAAACCACAACAATTAGAGGCGCGTGGCGCGTGCCTCAAAGGTGTGGTGTGGTTTGTTTAACGTCTGTATCTGTCAATTAGACAATTTAGACGGTATGTATGTTTGAGTGTTTGGTTTGGTTTTGCCACCACCATCTTCTCTTTCCATTTCTCCTTCTCCTTTGATTCGTAGCTTAGGTTTTCTCTTTGACTCTAACTTGTCGCTAACCCCCCAAATTACTTCTGTTACTAAATCTTGCTACTTTCATCTTCGCCGCATTAAGCAGCTTCGTCCACTTCTGGATGATCCTTCTCTACAACTTCTAGTCTCTTCTCTTGTCCTGTCTCGAATTGACTACTGCAATTCTCTATACTATGGTCTTCCTGACACTACCCTCTATCCTCTCTCTAAAGCCTTCAACTCGGCTGCTGGCTTAGTTTCTCGCACCTCCTACTCCTCTAACATCTCTCCATCTCTTGTTCTTCTCCATTGGCTTCCTCTCAGATATAGGGTGATTTTTAAAATCTGTTTAATAATGTATAAAATAAAAAATTGTCTTTCTCCTCTCTACTTAACTAATTTAATACATATCCCTCCTAAGTCTGGTCTTCGTTCTTCTTCTCGTAATCACTCTCGCATCTTCACTATTAAGCATTCTTTTGCTAAACGCTCTTTCTCCTACTCTGGTCCATATCTCTGGAACTCTCTTCCTTCTTCTCTTACTAACTCTACTTCTCTCACAGTTTTCCGTCGTGGACTTAAAACATATCTGTTTAATAAGTTCACGACCGAGCGCTATTGAACACTGCGGAAATAGCGCTATAGAAATATTTTTTGATTGATTGGTGACGTGTTTATGATGGCTTTGAGGCAAGGAGGCAACCGAAAGCACAAGGCTTTCGTGGGCACATGGCTCGACTCACTCCAGCCCGCCAACTAATAAGTGCAATAAGTTGGACAAGGACCGGCAAATCGACCTCCCCAGCAGCTAGCAATTTAACCAGCCTCGGATGATCTTCATAGGCTATGGTATCGCTCCACCGCCTCGCGCCTCCCTGCTCTAGTTTCGTGCCTCAAAGGGGTGCTTTCCCGGATATATATACTGACTGGTTATCGACGTCTCTGGGCGTATAACGACCGATTTTGTCAAGTTTGCTATACGTATTTACAGCGTAATTTAAACTCGGTATCATTTATTGACATTTATTAAATTAACCTACTAATTACAAATTTGAAGGACAGTCTATCGTCAGGGGCGTTTAGGAACCGAAATATATTTGTTACGAAGAGAATTAACAACGCAAGCTTTATAATTTCATAAGACTATTTTTACAAAACAGACAGAATCCACAAGGGAGTAAGTGATAAACGAACAGCAAATGAATCGAAAACGTGAGGCAACAGAGAGAGAGAAAGCAATCAAAAACAACGACATCGTGTTTAGGTTGGCTACCCTTATTTATAGGCCGTCAGCTGACACTTGTATGTTACAAAAAACGATGGTCATAAAAATGTCCATTGCATCTTGTGGTGCGAATGACCATGGACTTCTAAATAAAAGCTATCTGGACACAAACCTGAATGGGTGAGAACCTAATGAGTCGACTACATGAGGCGATTGTGTACAAGCATGCGAATGTAGCATACTAGCATGCATCGACGTATACTAGCTTATAAGCTGTGAGCCGCTTCAGCTCGTTGTTTATTATTTCATTGTCTCGAGCGCATCGGGTCGTCGAATGGTTTTATTTTGACAAAGATTATATTCTGATTCCAGAGTTGAGATTTTTTGGATTTATTCAGCAATTCAGTTTATTTACTACTACAAACTTTGTCATTGTTAACATTATATTCAGCATTTGGATACAAAACTAGCCACGGTAAAAACTAACAAGTCAACGCTCGTATTACTTTTCATCATTTCACTCTTTTCTGCGTGATGAAGTTCATTATGAGAAATGGAACCGAGCCAATCCAAGAATAATATAGAGGGTTAGCTCATTTCAGAAGTTGTTTTCTTCATTTCGTTATACACTATATCATTGAAGATATGAATTCATGAAGACACTCCAACATGAATTTTTATCGGCTAAGAAAGCATATTTGAACTCAGCTAAAGAAGAGATATATTTAACCATTTCAGTTGAAAACATAACATTCACCTGGCAATGTTCTGTCAATCAACTCATGGGGACAAACTGAAGATTAATATAATTGATCCTGTGACCAAAAACCATCTTCCTCATTTTCTACCAGGGGTATGACTTAAAAAATATTTACAACAATTTTCAGTCAAAAATGGTTGTATCCAGAATTTTAAAGAAGCCTGCATCATGGTTCCAGAGCAGACTTTAGTGCAGTTCAACCATGAAGCACTTGGCGACAGAAATTCTAGCATCGATTTTTTTGCTATTAAACACATGTTTATTTATCGTTTACCTATCAGTTCTCTTCATGACCGCCAGAGACTCAGATCATCATCGACAAGAACAACTGTTTGTGCTGGTTTTGTGACGCTCAGTACTTGATGACACAAATTTTAGCATCATCTGGCCCAGAGCTTAGAATGACCTTTCGTTTTCTGTTCCATCGAGATCATCGGGCCAAAAATTGTAAAGCAAGATGCAGAAAAAGTTCAGACTCGATTTTTCTAGCTATTCGACACACATGTTTTTTTATCATTTACCTATCAGTTTTCTTCATGACTGCCAGAGACTCAGATCATCATCGACAACAACTGTTTGTGCTGGTTTTTTAACGCTCAGCACTTGACGACAGAAATTTTAGCATCATCGGCCAAGAACTTAGTTGAAAGATGAAATAAAGTACCTTTATTTACCTTTCGTTCTCTGTTCCATCAAGATCATCTTAAATGAAGTTTATAAGACTAATTAATTATTGGCTTGGTCAGCTTCAGTCTGATAATTTATAATCTCGTTTTGGATAGTTTTATCAAATTTCAGAAGCAACTATTATACTTCAATGCACCAGGTGCTGGAGAGCGATAGAAAGATTCGAGCTGTGTCCTTAAGTTCTCTAAATTTTTGTTTTATGACAACATTACCTTTAAAGAAGATACAATGTCAATTTTAGTTTCCAAAGAGCAATACAACACAACAAATTTTATAGTTTAAAAACTTTTCTTGGATGGACATTTGTTAGCCGGTGAAGCTCGTTTAATATTATATCATGGGCAAAAAACATGGTATGGGAGCATTGATTTACCAACAAAGTCACATCGTTTGCAAGCCTTTCCACATTTTAATCAAAATATAAGTGGAGGAAATAACAAGAAAAGCAAACAAGAATAATAGAGCTAAAGAAGAAAAATAGATAAACTAATAAATTGCACTTGACAAGATTTTAGCTTAGATTATTTTGTGTTTTAAAATAAACTATTTGAGTGTTAATTGTCAACAAATAAATGTTTTATTTATGTGTTTCAGTTGTTCAAGTGTAAAATAATAAAAGTTGTCAAAGTTTTTATAACATGTAGCTCTCTCAAACAGCCAAGCGTAACGCGATACAATCGCCCCATGTGGTAGATAACGCCGTGGCAGATTTGTGTCCAGATAGCTTTTATTTAGGAGTCCATGGAATGACACATGCGTTGCAGGATGTAATTATAAATGCGTCACGGTCACCACAGGCGCATTCGGAAATTTTTTCGGGGGACCGGAAAGAGAAACTGATTAGTAAGAAGTTTTACTTAGAAATTTATGACCCAAAAAAGTCAAGGCTTAACGACAGTTTTAGCAATAATTAGTAATAACAAGCCATAAGACATTTAATTTGGAATAGTGAATTTCTGCAAAAAATGTCGATGACGGTATCGATTTTTTTGACAATGTTTAACGTGGCGTTAATCGTTAGATTTCTAGGCCACGAAGAAAGGGTCCTTGCAGAGGCAGCTTTTTATAGGCGCCTACCTATTAATCAATGCGAGTGAACTCTTTGCTTAATAAGGTAGTTACGCTGGTGACGCCGCTGAGGCTCGAACCGCCGAATATTTATAGCAATAACGAGGTTCCACGACAAAACGTTCCCAGACAAAATGTTCAACGACAAAATGTTCCCGACAAAACGTTCACGACCCAACGTTCGCGACAAAATGTTCCCGACAAAATGAACACCGACAAAACGTTCACAGACAAAATATTCAACGACAAAATGTTCAACGACAAAATGTTCACGACAAAACGTTTACGACAAAACGTTCACAAAAAATGTTCACGCATTTTGTTCCCAGACAAAATATTCAACGACAAAATGTTCACAGACAAAATATTCAACGACAAAATGTTCACGACAAAACGTTCACGACACAACGTTCACGACAAAATGTTCACACTAAAAAATGCACATTTTGTTTTATTATGTCAGTCAAGATCACTTGCAAACTAATTATTAAGTCATTTTTTGTGGTGTTTCTATTAACCATTTTATTTACCTAAGCAGAGTATGCATGTGTGTACGACAGCATGAAACTAATACATATTGGCAACAATCGTTGAACTTATCAAACATTTATTGTAAGTAAACCGTAAAACCAAACATGCCAAAATAAACCAGAGCAAAAAGAAAAAATTATCGATCAAAATTTATTTCTGTCGTTCACTTAATTAAAATTGAAACATCTTCAAATAATAAATAATTGTAGGGAGTTATAGCTATTTGGCTTTTTTCTTTTTTATCAGAGTAAGTAAATATTCCATATTTTGATCTTTTTTTTATCATCGTTCCATTTATTAACTAGTTAATGCCAGTTAATTTGCTTTTGGATACAGTGGCTGCATCCTGCTTATTGAGTCTTTACCCAAGTCATCGCTACGTAATTAGGTAATTAAAGTCGGCTATATTGCTCTTGGAAGCCGATAACTTCTTAATCTCTAGGCTACAATGATCAAGGCTTATTTCTGTTATTTTATTAAATAAAATTGAAACATCAAATAAATCTCAATTAATAACTAATTGCATTTATTTTTCTTTTTAATCGGAGTAAATAAAGATATCATATTCGACCCTTTTTATCATCGTTCCATTTATTCACTAGTTAATGCGGGTTGGTTAATTTTCTCTTGGATACCCTTAACTTTTTAATCTTTAGAATACAGCTATCAAGCCTTATTTACGTCGTTTGCTTTATTAAAATTGAAGATTCAAGCGATCTCAAAGTGCATTTTCCTATTACAGCTATCTCATCTCATCTGTCATTTCCTTTTCTTTTTGCTAAAACAGTTTACAGTTCTCCGATCCATACTCATCTGGTTGCCGTTTGAGTTAGGGGTATCAAAGAGGAAATTAACATTGCATTTACTATTGTTAACGTTTTATTTGTGCTCATTTCGTGAAAAATAATATTTGATAATTTAAAAACTAAACTAATATTAAAAGTTGCAATCGTGAACATTTTGTCGTGAACGTTGTGTCGTTGAACATTTTTTTTGTCTGTGAACATATTGTCTGTGAACGTTTTGTCTGTGAACGTTTTGTCGGTGTTCATTTTGTCGTGAACGTTGTGTCGTGAACGTTTTGTCGGGAACATTTTGTCTGTGAACGTTTTGTCGTGACACCCAATAACGATAATAAACATGAGGCGCGATGGGACAGCGTTAAAAGTCTTTGGGTTTAAGTCCCAGGTAGGCAAAATCCCACAGAGCGTAACTTCCTTGAGCAAGAAGTTCACTCTGAATTCAGTCGATCTGCATGCCTCAGGTCAACTCAGCCTTTCATCCTCCTGTGGTAGTCAAATGAGTACCGGTGGTTTCACTGGGGATAAATAAATCGATTGAGGCGCTGAACATGACTGCCTGCATCGTAGTGGTCTTGAAATCGATTCGTCGGTATAACACCACTATAATATCATCGGAATCTTTATCTTTTATTACCAATGCTTTTATTAACTCGTCGTCTCTGTTTGTTTCTCTGTCTGTCTGTTTCAAATCTTGCAATCAATTTTTGAGTCACTTCCTGACGATAGATTTTTTACCAATGCTTTTATTAACTCGTCGTCTCTGTTTCTCTGTCTGTCTGTTTCTCTGTCTGTCTGTTTCTCTGTCTGTTTCAAATCTTGCAATCAATTTTTGAGTCACTTCCTGATGATAGATTTTTTTCAAATTTTGCATACATGCTCAAAATAGAAGACAATGCAATATTCAATTATTAGTTTTACAATAAGTCAATTAATTTAGTTAATTTTCTTGAGGGTTTTATCGAGGGGTTTCTTGAGGGTTTTCTTGAGGGTTTTCTTGAGGGTTTTCTTGAGGGTTTTCTTGAGGGTTTTCTTGAGGGTTTTCTTGACCACAAAACGCTAACCGACTGGCAGACTATTTTACCAAGTTAACACGAACCACACTCACTGACCGCGATTCTCAAGCGTGTACGAAATTTTCTTGAAAATAGTTGAGATATTCAAATTCGATGCTTTTTGATGATATTTTTATTATTATTACCAATGCTTTTATTAACTCGTCGTCTCTGTTTCTCTGTCTGTCTGTTTGTTTCTCTGTCTGTTTCAAATCTTGCAATCAATTTTTGAGTCACTTCCTGATGATAGATTTTTTTCAAATTTTGCATACATGCTCAAAATAGAAGACAATGCAATATTCAATTATTAGTTTTACAATAAGTCAATTAATTTAGTTAATTTTAATTAATTTCGATATTTTGATATAATTAAGATATTTCAACTTTAATATAAAATAAAAGAGTAATATAAGAAAAAATTGATTGCAAAATTTGTGTTTTAATTACATATAAGAGCATTGGTTTTAAAAATTCGTTTTTAATTTACTTGTTTCAAATTTTGCATACATGCTCAAAATAGAAGACAATGCAATATTCAATTAGTAGTTTTTTTTTTTTATAATAGTTTATAGTCCTTTACACCAGGTGTTTTAAGACTCTAATGGCTGTATGTAGGAAGCACTTGAGTACTTCCTGTCGTGGATCATAATTTGATCTTTTTAACTTTTCCCTCCTCCTTTCTCCAATTGCAATTATTACGGAAGAAAAAATTGATTGCAAAATTTGTGTTTTAATTACATATAAAAGCTTTGGGTTTTAAAAATTCGTTTTTAATTTACTTGTCTTTATCTTTAAACAGTTATCTATCTGCATAATTTGGTATGTATGTATGTATGTATGTATGTATGTATGTATGTATGTATGTATGTATGTATGTATGTATGTATGTATGTATGTATGTATGTATGTATGTATGTATGTATGTATGTATGTATGTATGTATGTATGTATGTATGTATGTATGTATGTATGTATGTATGTATGTATGTATGTATGTATGTATGTATGTATGTATGTATGTATGTATGTATGTATGTATGTATGTATGTATGTATGTATGTATGTATGTATGTATGTATGTATGTATGTATGTATGTATGTATGTATGTATGTATGTATGTATGTATGTATGTATGTATGTATGTATGTATGTATGTATGTATGTATGTATGTATGTATGTATGTATGTATGTATGTATGTATGTATGTATGTATGTATGTATGTATGTATGTATGTATGTATGTATGTATGTATGTATGTATGTATGTATGTATGTATGTATGTATGTATGTATGTATGTATGTATGTATGTATGTATGTATGTATGTATGTATGTATGTATGTATGTATGTATGTATGTATGTATGTATGTATGTATGTATGCAGGCGTAGTACTTGAGTGCCTCCTATCTATATATATAAAAGAACATGTCTTGATAGTTTTTGAGTAGCAGTTATTTTAAAATCAAATAACCCTTTTTCCACTTCACATTTGAGGTCCTGGAAACCAAATTTTCAAAAAATGGTGAAACACGTATATCATTATTTTTAGAGTAGAAACTAAATACTAATTTTACTTTTGTAGCATTTACAGTTTTTGAGTAGCAGTTACTTTAAAAACCAAGTAACCCTATTTTCCACCCCATATTTGAAGTCCTGGTAACCAAATTTTCAAAAAATGGTAAAACACGTATATCATTATTTCTGGAGTAGAAACCAAATACTAATTTTTACTCCTGTAGCATAAACAGTTTTCGAGTTGCAGTTACATTAAAACCAAATAACCTTATTTTCCACCCCACATTTGATGTCCTGGAAACCAAATTTAAAAAAAAATGGTAAAACACGTATATCTTTATTTTTAGAATAGAAACTAAATACTAATTTTTACATCTGTGGTATTCACAGTTTTTGAGTAGCAGCTACTTTAAAAACCAAATAACCCAATTTTCCAATCCACATTTGAGGTCCGGGAAACCGAATTTTCTAGAAGAATCCATACACCAAATTTCAAAATCTCCTCATTTTTGGTTTTCGAGATATACATTGTTTTAGAAAAAAAGTTTGTTTTCCAGTTTCTTCCCCTCAGGAGCAAAATTTTAAAAAATCTTTTCTTAGTGGATGCTTACGCAATAAAAGTAATATAAGTTCCAAATTTCACGTTCCTAGGATGAGGCGTTTGAGCTCGGCGTTGATTATTATCAGTCAGTCAGTCAGTCAGTCAGTCAGTCAGTCAGTCAGTCAGTCAGTCAGTCAGTCAGTCAGTCAGTCAGTCAGTCAGTCAGTCAGTCAGTCAGTCAGTCAGTCAGTCAGTCAGTCAGTCAGTCAGTCAGTCAGTCAGTCAGTCAGTCAGTCAGTCAGTCAGTCAGTCAGTCAGTCAGTCAGTCAGTCAGTCAGTCAGTCAGTCAGTCAGTCAGTCAGTCAGTCAGTCAGTCAGTCAGTCAGTCAGTCAGTCAGTCAGTCAGTCAGTCAGTCAGTCAGTCAGTCAGTCAGTCAGTCAGTCAGTCAGTCAGTCAGTCAGTCAGTCAGTCAGTCAGTCAGTCAGTCAGTCAGTCAGTCAGTCAGTCAGTCAGTCAGTCAGTCAGTCAGTCAGTCAGTCAGTCAGTCAGTCAGTCAGTCAGTCAGTCAGTCAGTCAGTCAGTCAGTCAGTCAGTCAGTCAGTCAGTCAGTCAGTCAGTCAGTCAGTCAGTCAGTCAGTCAGTCAGTCAGTCAGTTATTTTTATAATAATATCCAAAGCAATATTTCTAATATAAAAGATAATATAGAAGATTAAAAGTAAGATTTTGAGTTTCATTGAAATTAATGGAATGGATTTCTGTATGACGTGAATTAAAACTCTTACGTGGAGGCACTAATCTGAGAGCATTTTGAACTTCAGCGCTAATTAATCACCTGTTTTATAATCTAAGCAATGTATAGCCATTAAAAAAGCTTCATGTTTCATAATAATTTGAATATTTTTTTCAGTTTATACAATGGCCGAACTCAATGGCGTTTCCATTGGAGAGTTTGAAGAAGCCATCCAAGAGAATGAAAACATAAAGAAAAGTATGTAAAAATTTAAAAAATTTATTGTATTTAGTATTTTTTAGTAAAAAAAAGTTGTGGAAAAAATACACCTAATTTTTAATGTTTGAGGGCCTGCCATATGGTAGGCAATAAATCATAAAACACATTGACCTACCTGTAAAGTCAAAAGGTTTGTACCCCACCTCTGTCCACAAATCTGCTTATATTTATACTATTTAGGGAGCTCATATATAGTGATATAAAAGTTTTCATTCTGTTTGTGCAGGGGTTGCTGATTTAGAAAAGTTGGTGGCAGATCTTGTTCTCAAAGTTAAGACTTTAGAACAAAACAAGCCAGCTGAGGTTGCTGCTCCTGTTGTCATTGAACAAGCAGATGAGCCTGAAAAAGAGGAGGAAGCCGAAGATGATTTTGAACTGTTTGGTTCAGATGTAAGTGATTTTGAGGAAAACGTTATTTGTTGATTATCTGATTCACTTAATGATTCTTAATTAATTATTTTTAGGAAGAGGAACAACAAGATGAAGAAGCTGAAAGGATAAAGCAGGAAAGACTAAAAGCCTATGAAGAAAAAAAATCCAAAAGTAACTAGCTTTATAATTTATGGAGCTCTCACCAAATCTTTAGGAATAAATTACTCATGCTGAGTGGACTGTTTGCTATAATAAGCTGCCTCTCAAATAATTTTTTCTATATATTTTCAGAACCTCAGCTTATCGCAAAGTCGAATATAATTTTGGACGTAAAACCGTGGGACGACGAAACTGACATGGCTGAAATGGAGAAGTGTGTTAGGAGTATCGAGATGGATGGTCTTCTTTGGGGAGCTGGTTAGTTTTTTGCCCTATAAATTAGGTGTCATTTTATTTTTGGTTTTAAAACAAATTGCTTTTTATAATGGTATTTCTATAACTTAATATTGGATGATTTTGCTTGTAGCTAAACTTGTACCACTGGCTTTTGGCATTAAAAAGCTTCAAATTTCGTGTGTGGTTGAAGACGATAAAGTCAGTACTGAAGATCTTGAAGAAAAAATTGTTGTTTTTGAAAATTACGTAAGTCATTTTTGCATTTATTATGTTGATGGTGCTAGTAGTAATTAGCTAGAGTGGTAATGACCTTATTTTCCTTTTTTTCAGGTCCAAAGTATGGATATTGCTGCCTTCAACAAGATATAAATTGACTCATGTGTTATTTTGTTTTATTGTGAAAGTGTCTATTAACCAATAAAATTAATTGTCTTACATAGTTTGTGTTTTGCATTTTCTTGTTTTTATATTTAAATTGCAGTTTAATGTGTCCGTTGTTTTAAACAAGTAAATTAAAACGAATTTTTAAAACCAATGCTCTTATATGTAATTAAAACACAAATTTTGCAATCAATTTTTTCTTATATTACTCTTTTATTTTATACTAGCAGTGCCCGTAGCGGCTTCGCTCGCATGAAATTAGAGAGTTTGAACCGTGCATCCATAGTAGAGATCAATTTTTTAGGTCTCGGCTCGGCCCGTCGACAACTTAGCCCAGCCCGTTTTAAAAACCTAAACTCCTGGCCCGGAACAGCCCGTTTGAATTAGGCCCGGCCCATTCTTACAGGCCTAGAAGTTCTATATACTTGATGAAAAACTTCGGCCCGTCCCACCTTGACTTCAGGTTTGGCCCGGCCCAACTGAAGACCCTAAAATCACTAAAATATCTATATACTTGGTGAAAAACCTCGGCCCGTCCCACTTTGATTTAAGGTTTGGCCTGGCCCGTGTGAAGACTCTAAAACAACGGCTTGGCCCAACCGGTGATAAACTGGACTTAGCTACTTTTAACCGGCACAAAACTTCAAAATACTAATTTTTACATTTGTAGCACTTACAGTTTTTGAGTAGCAGTTATTTTGAAATCAAATAACCCTTATTTCCACCCCACATTTGAGGTCCTGGAAACCAAATTTTTAAAAAATGTTGAAACACTTATATCATTATTTTTTGAGTAAATACTAAATACTAATTTTGACATCTGTAGCATTCACAGTTTTTGAGTAGCAGTTACTTTAAAAACCAAAGAAACCTTTTTCCACCCCACATTTGAGATCATGAAAACCAAAATTTCATATATCCTTATTTTTAGAGTAGAAACTAAATACTAATTTTTACTTTTGTAGCATTTACAGTTTTTGAGTAGCAGTTACTTTAAACACCAAGTAACCCAATTTTCCACCCCACATTTGAGGTCCTGAAAACCAAATTTTCAAAAAATAGTGAAACACGTATATCATTATTTTTAGAGTAGAAACTAAATACTAATTTTTACTTTTGTAGCATTTACAGTTTTTGAGTATCAGTTACTTTAAAAACCAAGTAATCCTATTGTCGAGCCCAAATTTAAGGTCCTGGAAACCAAATTTATAAAAAAATGGTGAAACACGTATATCTTTATTTTTAGAATAGAAACTAAATACTAATTTTTAAATCTGTGGTATTTACAGTTTTTGAGTAGCAGTTACTTTAAAAAACAAATAACCCTATTTTCCACCCCACATTTGAAGTCCTGGAAATCAAATTTTCAAAAAATGCTAAAACACGTATTTCATTATTTTTGGAGTAGAAACTAAATACTAATTTTTACTCCTGTAGCATTAACAGTTTTTGAGTAGAAGCTACTTTAAAAACCAAATAACCCAATTTTCCAACCCACATTTGAGGTCCGGGAAACCGAATTTTCAAAAAATGGTGAAACACGTATCTTTTTATTTTTCAAAAAGAATCTATATACCAAATTTCAAAATCTCCTCATTTTTGATTTTCGAGATATACATTGTTTTAGAAAAAAGTTTGTTTTCCAGGTTTTCACCTCAGGAGCAAAATTTTCAAAAATCCTTTCTTAGCGGATGTTTACGCTATAAAAGTAATATAAGTTCCAAATTTCACGTTCCTAGGATGAGGCGTTTGAGCTCGGCGTTGATTATCAGTCAGTCATCTGTCAGTCAGTCAGTCAGGACATGTTCTTTTATATATAGATTAAAGTCGAAATATCTTAATTATATCGAAATATCGAAATTAATTGAAATTAACTAAATTAATTGACTTATTGTAAAACTAATAATTGAATATTGCATTGTCTTCTATTTTGAGCATGTATGCAAAATTTGAAAAAAATCTATCATCAGGAAGTGACTCAAAAATTGATTGCAAGATTTGAAACAGACAGAGAAACAGACAGACAGAGAAACAGAGACGACGAGTTAATAAAAGCATTGGTAAATAAGCCAATTGACTGTAAATTATAAACTTTATTATTATATTAAGGAAAATACCTTAATTGTTTTTCTAATCACTACTGAAGTAGTGTACGGAAATTTAAAATTTGAAAAACTAAGCATTTTGGAAAACAAAATCCACATAAAAGTTGTACCTTATACTTTATAGCCCGTCATAAATGACGGATTTTTTTAAATTTCATAAATTACTTTTTGATTGTGCCGTCACCAATGTAACCCTGCATAGTAACTAATCAAGGTTCCATGCGCCACCTCTTTTGATTTTTAGGACTGATTACAATTGCGTAATAACTTTTATTACACGCCTGCGCGCACTAATTTTAGCAACTTTTGAGTATACTGACCACCGCGGCCGCCGCGTTATGCACAATTGTCAACATACATACATAATACATACAGCCATAGGTTTTGCCCGTCCCAAAGACGGATGTTTTAAAATTAAGATGGATACATTTTATAAAAAGTAGTCAACAAAAACAAAATGACATTTGATAACCATAATTTTTTTGCTTATATAAGCAAATTTAATAAAATTTTTTACTGTGTTTAAATTTTCAATTTACTAAAGTATTTAATATAAATTCAAAAGATGTGAAAATTAAAGAGTGCAATAATTAGTTATTAAAGAATTTCAGTATACACGACATTTTTTGTAAATTGACGGCCATCGTTGAGAAGTGGTCCTTGCTTCTGAGATTTTTTAAAATCTCATTAGGTAATATTTTTCGATTGCAGCACCATTTTTTTTCTAGGACTGAGAGTGTATATAGGTACAATTGCATAATAACGCGTAATAAATTCTCACGGGCACATCAAGGATATCTTGATATAACAAGATATCCTTGGTGCACATCAATAGCGTCTATACAACTAATTACGTAAGCGTGACAGAATCGGTGAATGAGTGACGTGGGCTACTATAAGATAGATTAACAAGACTGAGAATTAGAAGTTATTAGTATCAACATACATAATTTCCTATGTCTGTATATATGTATGTTAGCAGTTTTGCATAAGTAGTCCAGATATTATTAAAATAACTTGTCAAAATGAAACTTTGCACACTAATAATATTACATTAGTTGATTTAAAAAAAAATTAAAATTATTTTTTCTCTAGATCTCAGTTACCGAGATATTGTCTGTCAAAGTAAAGCGGTGTTTGACTATGGAGACGACCAAACTCGTACATTTTCTTTTGAGTCGGCCAGATATTAAAATAACTTGTGTCAAAATGAAACTTTTGGTCTTTTACTCTTTATTCTCTATACTTCTGAACTTCCTCATATTATACTTCTCACTCACTCAATAATAGTCAAATGAATGCTGATGACTCTTATGTCTACTTTACTTTTTAAATGCTTTTATTTAATTTAACTCGTCTCTGTTTATTCTTTTGTTTGTCTTAGAAACAAAAAATTACCCACTTATACATAAACAACTGGAATAATTTGATTTGATTAATTTTAATTGATTTAAGGCTTAATTCATGTCGGAAACATTTAATTCATGTATTGTCATCCAGAGTAAAGCTTTCCTGAAAGTTTTAGAGCTCTAGGTGGTCGAAAAGTGGGTGAATTTTTGTTTCTAAGATTTGATCACCACAGAAAAACAAACAAATAAAGAAAGAGATGAGTGAAGTAAAATAAAAGCATTAAAAAAATTGGACAAATTCAATTTTCTAGCTCTGACGGTTAGTTTTTCTAGTTTTATGCATTTGCAAGACCTGAAACTTTCCATTACACAACTTTTCAAGCAAATCAAAAACTTTACAAAATTGAAACGTTTATGATATCGGTATCGCAGAATTTTTCAGATTTTTCAACGTTTTAGACATGGAGATCTCCCACTTTTTATAGTTTTCATGGTCATTTTTCCAGTTTTATGTGATTGCAAGACTTAAGCATGTTAAATCTAAAGTTTCTAAGTATATTGGAATTATATATAGATTACGTCGTTTTATAGACACAAAAACTTGTATTATGTTGTATTTGTTGTGACGAGACACTCCAGGTGTAGTCAGGTGCGCCTTCCAAGCTAGCTACCGAGTTGTTGCGAGAAAGTTCTGTTTAGTGTTTTGCGAGTTGCGCGGTATTTACATTACATGTTTCTTGTTATTTATATTGTGTTTAGGAAGAATAAAGTTTTCTGAAAGACACAACAATTGGCGCAGTCGACATGTCTGAAGTTGATAAATTAATTAAATTGTTCGCTGAGCAAGAGAGATATCGCTCAGAACAAGAAAGACTTCGCGAAAAAGAACGAGCAGAACAATTAAAACAAATGGAAAGGTTGATTTTGAGTTTACAACCATCGGCAACAAATATTCCCAGTTTTGAAGCTTTCGACCCTTTGAAAGAATTATGGAAAGATTACTGGGCAAGGTTTGAAACTTTCACTAGTGCTCATTCGGTTCCTGGTCGAAAAATACCTCAAGTTTTTTTGACTAATCAAACTTCGTCAACATACAAGTTTCTTGATACGTTAGCAAGTCAGCAAACACCGCCAAAGAAAGCGAATGACTTAACGATAGAAGAAATCGAAATGTTTATGGGAAATCAATTTAACCCATCAAAGTTTGTCGTCCAAGAAAGGTACAAATTCTGGACCGCAATGAAACGAGAACCAGGTGAAACCATCAACCAGTTGGCGGCAAGAATTCGTCAAGCAGCGACAACTTGTGATTTCGCTTCTATCGAGAATCCACAAGACGAAGCAATGAGGACCAGATTCATCTGTTCCGTCAACAATGAAGCAGTCCTCCGAGCTCTGTTCCGCATAAATGACGATGAGTTATCTTTTGCAAGAGCAATAGAGATAGCATGCGAAACCGAAGATGCAGCTCAAGTTGCAAAAGAAACCGTTTGCGAAAAAGCCCCATCACCTGAGAGAACGTCTCAGGTATTTGTTGCAACAGTTGACTCTCAACAGTCAACCCTTCAGTTTTCTCATTGATAGTGGCTCCAGAGACAACTTTTGTTCACGAGCTGCATGGATCAAACTGGGGAAACCGAAGTTGCAGCTGAATGATAAAAGATATTGTTCAGCAACGGGAGATGACATCCCAACAATGGGCACATTTGAAACAGAAGTAAAATTGAAAAACTCAGACATCCAAAGAAGAGTGTGGTTCAATGTCACAAAAACACATGATCTCAACCTACTGGGATTTGAGGCGATACGTGATATGAAGATTGACGTCACCGCATTGCTGTCAAAGAACTTCAGTTCCGTTCAACTTATAACGGAAACAACAGAAAACCACCTTCAAAATGAATGTCAACTTTTGTGCTCTGAATACAGCAAATTGTTCGATCAACAACTGGGGTGTCTTAAAGATGTCGAACTAGAAATAAAGTTCAAACCAGATTCGGAACCGATTTTCTGCAAGCCCCGGACAGTACCGTTTGCTATCCTGAAAGAATTGAACAGTGTGTATGATGCAGGAATAAGAAAAGGTATATGGATTCCAGCTCAGTTCAATCATTATGGAACTCCGGTAGTTCCAGTCAGAAAACGGATTCAACCGAATCAGAAAAAGGCAGGACTAAGAACCTGTGGAGACTACTCGGTAACGATCAACTCTCAACTTGAAACACATCGTTACCCAATGCCACTTCCAGAAGATCTGATGAGAAAACTAGGAGGAAGTTTTTGCTTCAGTAAGATCGATCTCGCAGATGCATACCTCCAGATTAAACTGGCACCAGAAAGTCAAAGAAGACTAGCGTTGAGCACGCACAAAGGTGTACTTCTACAAACACGTCTACCTTTTGGCATCACTTCAGCTCCAGTTATTTTCAAGAAATAATGGACAAATTAACGTGTGATCTACCAGGAGTAGCGGTGTATTTAGACGACATTCTAGTGAGTGGAACCACAGCTGACGAGCATCTGAGAAACCTACGGAATCTTTTTCAACGTTTACAAGAAAGAGGTTTAAAGTGCAATCAAAGGAAATGCGTTTTTGCTCAACCGTCAATAGAATACTTGGGACATCGACTCACCAGAAACGGCATAGAAAAAGGAAAACGAGTAGATGCAGTGACGAAGATGCCACCGCCAACAAACGTTTCTTCTCTGCGATCGTTTCTGGGATCGGTACAGTTCTACGGAAAGTTCATCAAGAACCTTTCGACCTTAACCGAACCGTTAACTCGTCTCACAAAGAAAAACACACCATGGCAATGGGGCGTCAAAGAAAATGCAGTGTTCCAACATCTTAAAGATATTCTTGCGAATGAAGTTAGTCTAGCTCATTTCGATCCTACGGCTTCCTTAGGAATGTCATGCGATGCGTCGGAAGTAGGAATTGGAGCAGTGTTGTTCCACAGATATGACGATGGTTCTGAACGTCCTTTTTACAACGTGTCTAAAACATTGACAGACACACAACGACGCTACAGCCAGATTCAAAAAGAAGCTCTTTCTATCATTTTTTGTCGTCAGAAATTTCATCAATTCTTGTACGGGCGTAGATTCATCCTGGTGACAGATCATAAACCACTCCTCGCATTGTTTGGTCCGTCAAAATGAACTCCGGTCCTGGCAGCAAATCGTCTAGCAAGATGGGCCCTGACATTGAGCCAGGACAACTACTCAATTGAATATCGAAAAACCGGAGAACACGGAAATGCAGACGCTCTCAGTCGCCTACCAGCGTGCGAAGACGGAAAATTTGACTCGACAGAAGAAGATGCAGATGTTTCAACAGTTTGCGTTATTAACACAATCAGCCAACAAATGTCCGATTCCAGACTGTTATCAAAAGAGTCAAGTAAAGATCCGGTTATTTCTACAGTGATACGATTTGTGAGAAACGGCTGGCCTCACAGAATCATGCAACCGGAATTAAAACTGTATGAGAAACTTTCTGATTATCTTTCAACAGAAAGTGGTTGTCTACTCTTTGGAGCAAGAATCGTGATACCAAAGAAATTACGCGGCAAGATTTTAGAATTATTACATACAGGACACTTCGGAATGCAAAGAATGAAGCGTTTAGCAAGAACTATAGTTTATTGGCCTCGAATTGACAACGATATTGAAAATTTAAGTCGCTCATGTAGTTCTTGTGCTGAACAGCAAAACAAGCCACCAAAGATGATGAATCACCCGTGGATGATTCCTGAAAAGCCTTGGGACAGAGTGCATCTGGATCACGCCATAAATTTTTTTGGAACCAATTGGCTGGTTATAGTAGATGCCTATTCGAAATACCCGTGTATACATCCGACAAGTTCCATAACAGCAAAAACAACAACTCAGTTTTTGGATGAAGATTTCGCACATTTTGGTTTCCCACACACTTTGGTGACTGATAATGCTCCAACCTTTACTTCTGAAGAATTTCAGAATTGGTGCAAAGAAAGAGGCATCATTCATCTTTCTGGAGCTCCTTATCATCCTGCAACCAACGGGGCAGCTGAGCGATTGATACAAACTTTTAAAAAATCACTCACGAAGTCGGCACATCCTCTCCGAAGAGCTTTGCAAGATTTTCTTTTGCAATATCGGAGAACGCCCTTGGAATCTGGATTTTCCCCAAGTGAACTCTTGAATGGACGACAAATCAGAAGCAAATTAGATTCTCTTTTGCCATGTCCCCCTTGCCTTGCTCGAGAGATGCAGGATAAACGAAGTCAAAGAACAAACAAAGAATCTTTCCAAATACAACACAAGTACAAAATTGGAGATTTTTGTTACGCTCTACACTGTGGTCCCAGACAGGGTAAACATCCAAGATGGATTCCTGCAATCGTCAAGAAAATATTGGGAGCACGAAACATCCAAGTACGATTGTGCTCAAATGGGTCGATTTGGAAACGCCATGTGGAACAACTCCGCCCACGTTATGTTACACGTTACTCCACATCATCGAGTCTTGGAGACGACGCATTTGACACCACGTCAACGAGGAGTCCAGCGACGACGTCAACGAAGAGTCCAGCGACCACGTCAACGAGGAGTCCAGCGACCACGTCAACGAAGAGTCCAGCAACCACGTCAACGAAGAGTCCAATCACGACGAAAAGTCCGGCAACCGTGTCAACAGGAAACCAAGCGACCAGTTTGCCAATGAGTTCTCCATCCAGTGCGACAACCGTACCAGGAGAAATTCTACCAACGGATCTGACAAGATCAGCAACGCAAGCGAATACTTCAGTTAAAACCGGACCACGACGTTCGGAGCGCCTGCGGTTGAAGAATTTAAGATTTTGACACGATTTTTTTTCTTTCGTTAGAAGACATTTTTACATTTAGTTTTCGCTTTTGAAAAGACTCAAAAGCTTGTGGGAAGGTGTTGTGACGAGACACTCCAGGTGTAGTCAGGTGCGCCTTCCAAGCTAGCTACCGAGTTGTTGCGAGAAAGTTCGGTTTAGTGTTTTGCGAGTTGCGCGGTATTTACATTACATGTTTCTTGTTATTTATATTGTGTTTAGGAAGAATAAAGTTTTCTGAAAGACACAACAGTATTATACATTTGTCTTTCCCTATATTTCTTACTGCAATATTGTTTGGGCTTCTAATTACCCAACTCGTCTTCTTTCTTTACACATTTTGCTCAAACGACTCATCCGTATTATTTTTTTCTTACATCCTCTTTCTTCTTGTAAGTCAAAATTTACTGAACATAAGCTTTTAAACATTTATCAAGTTAATCTGTTTCAAATTGGTTCTTTTATGTATAAATATTCTAATTCTACTCTACCTCAATCCTTTCATGATTTCTTCTTAAAGTCGTCCGATATTCATACTCATTTTTTTTTTGCGATCATCTAATCTTTTCCGTCCAGAATTTTCAAACACAAGACTAAAAACCTTCTTTATTAAATGTTTAGGTCCGCGTACATATTCAGTAATCCCTATTTCAATACAGTCCACTGAGTCCTTTTCATTATTTAAATCTCGTCTTAAATCTCACTTATTAAAATTATAATATATTCTATCATCTCAGATTCGAACGTGTATTGTTTAGGTATATTGTATATTATTAAATGTTAAATTTTGTTATTTTGTTCATCTTAGTAATTTATTTCAGTTATTTTACCATTCTAAATTTATTGTATTGTATGTACCTATATTATTATTATTTGTAAATGTTTCATCTGCACTGGTCATGCTCAAGCGAGATTCATCTCTTCGGATGTTCATTTTGGGCACTACTCATTCATTTTTTGTTGCATGCTTTTATTTCAATTTTTATGTGTTTATTTTATGTGTTTTTGTATGCCCAATAAAACAATAAACAATAAAAAAGACTTACAAAACTAGATTACATCACCCATCGAGCTTAACTAAAAATTTCCAGGAAAGAAAAATTTCATGATACCGGTATTGCAGAATTTTTCAGTTTTTTGAAGTTTTGAAAAATTGAATAAACACACTTTTTCTAGCTTTGACGGCTAGTTTTTCTAGTTTTATGCAATTGCAAGACCTGAAACTCTCCATTACACAACATTTTGAGCATATCTAACAACTTCAAAAAAATCGAAAAATTTATGATACCGGTATCGCAGAATATTTCAGATTTTTAAAGTTTTAGAAATGGAGATTTCTCACTTTTTATAGCTTTCACGGGATTTTTTCCAGTTCTATGTAAATGCAAGACTTACAACACTAGATTACATCACTTTTCGAGCATAACTAAAAATTAAAAAAAAAATGAAAGTTTCATGATACCGGATTTTTTCAGATTTTTTGAAGTTTCAAAAAATTGAATAAACTCACTTTTTCTAGCTTTAACAGTTAGTTTTTCTAGTTTTGTGCATTTGCAAGACCTGAAACTCTCATTTCTCATTTTTATAGTTTTCATGGTCATTTTTCCAGTTTTATGTGATTGCAAGACTTACACACTTTTTGAGCAAAAATAAAGTTTCAAAAAAACTAAAAATTTCATTATACCGGTATCGCAGAATTTTTTGATTTTTTGAAGTTTTGAAAAATTGAATAAACTCACTTTTCAAAGTTTTAAAAATGGAATTGTTTCACTTTTTCCAGTTTTCACCTTAATTTTTTCCAGTTTTATGTGATTGTAAGACCGAAAACTCTCGATTACACTATTTTTTGAGCAAATCTATTAACTTCAAAAAATTGAAAATTTTATGATACCGGTATCGCAGAATTTTTATTACCAATGCTTTTATTAACTCGTCGGCTCTGTTTCTCTGTCTGTCTGTTTCTCTGTCTGTCTGTTTCTCTGTCTGTTTCAAATCTTGCAATCAATTTTTGAGTCACTTCCTGATGATAGATTTTTTTCAAATTTTGCATACATGCTCAAGATAGAAGACAATGCAATATTCAATTATTAGTTTTACAATAAGTCAATTAATTTAGATAATTTTAATTAATTTCGATATTTCGATATAATTAAGATATTTCGACTTTAACATAAAATAAAAGAGTAATATAAGAAAAAATTGATTGCAAAATTTGTGTTTTAATTACATATAAGAGCATTGGTTTTAAAAATTCGTTTTTAATTTACTTGTTTAGATTTGTCCAGTTTCCACGGTAAATTTTTCAATGTTGTGTGATTGCAATACTAATTACATCAATTTTTGAACAAAACTAAAAATTTCAAAAAAAAATTAAAAATTTCATGATACCGGTATCGCAGAATTTTTCACGTTTTTAAAGTTATAGAAATTAAAATTCATCACTTTTTAAAAACGTTTATTTAGGTTACAATCTTTGTTGTTGTATGTGTGTGTGTGTATGACTTTCTCTGTACGCGAATCTTGCAAGTAAAATTTAACCAGCTTTTTGACTAGCTAGGAAGCTGAAATTTTCAGCATAGCTTTATATTGGATGATAATACATGTCTCAATTAAAAAAAACTTAATTTGAACATCTTTCGTATTTCTAAATTGAGTAAATTTGAAATCAAAGTTTGTGTTAAAAACTCGTTTTCCTTTACTTGTTCTAGCTTTGACGGTTAGTTTTTCTAGTCTTATGCAATTGCAAGAACTGCCATTACACAACTTTTTGAACATATCTAACAACTTCAAAGAAATTTTAAAATTTGATACCGGTATCGCAGAATTTTTCAAATTTTTAAAGTTTTAGAAATGGAGATTTCTCACTTTTTGTAGCTTTCACGGTCATTTTTTAGTTTTATGTGATTGCAATACTTACAAACACTAGAATACATTCCTTTTCGAGCATAACTGAAAGTTTGAAAAAAATAAAAATTTCATTATACCGGCATCGCGGAATTTTCAGATTTTTTTAAGTTTTGAAAAAATGAATAAACTCAATTTTAATGAGTTTTAAAAAAGAATTTTCTCACTTTTTCCAGTTTTCACTGTCATTTTTCCAGTTGTATGTGATTGCAAGACCGAAAACTCTGGTTGCACTACCTTTTGAGCAAATCTAGTAACTATTTTATGATACCGGTATCACAGAATTTTTCAGATTTAAAAATTTTTAGAAATGTAGATTTCTGACTTTTTATAGCTTTCACGATCAGTTTTTTAGTTTTATGCAATTACTAGACTTGAAACCCTTGAAACTCTCCATTACACATTTTTCGAGCAAATCTAAAAACGTCAAAAAATTTTTATACCTGTATCGCAGAATTTTCAGAATTTTTAAAGTTTTAGAAATAAAATTTTCGTACTTTTGCCAGTTTTCACGGTCATTTTTTCTAGCTTCGTGTGATTGCAAAACCTATAGCCTAACTCTTGACTACACTACCTTTTGAGCAAATCGAGTAACTTCAAAAAATTGGAAATTTTATTATATCTTCTTATTATTACCGGTATCGCATAGTTTTTCGGATTTTTAAAGTTTTGGAGCGGGAATGCGAGCGGGAGCGAGAGTGCAAGTGGGTACGGGAAAGCGACCGAGAAGGGAAGTGCAAGCGGGGAAGAAAACAGGAGCCAGAGAAAAACGATAGAAAAAACATCTAAAAACCCCTTGCAACGCCGGATACCCCGCTAATTTTATTTTAAATTTTAAAAATTAATTAAATTTTTTTTAATTATGCTACTACCGGAATTTGTGTTGTGTTATTTCCGCAAGATTATACCTATAACCATAATGTCAATTACAAGACAACCGTTGACTTTAAGCCTAATATCACTTTTTTACATTGTGGTCACCCAATGTGACCTAGCAACCAAACCTAAGTAAAAAAATTAAGGGTTTTTTAGGGGAGGTAAATATGTAAAAAGTCACTTATTTCACCAAATTCTAATAATGGGTGTAGCAGAGGCAGCTCTTCAAAGTAACTCCTGGGTCGTTTTTGACCCCGCCGGTAGTAGCAGGGTTAAAGAAGCCAAAAATTGTTGGTTTGCTTGTCTACAAAAAACTCTTAAATTTTTTAAAAATTTTAAAGGTTTAATTGATTTTATTCTATAATTCACTTATATTTTGTCGAACCAATCTGAAAATTTAATAGAATGTAAAGTTCGCAGCAACTGATATTGGGACCCAACACCCACTGTATGGCTCAAACAAGCAAGCCAACGCAGTGAAGGTAATATAAAGGATTTAAAAATATATTAAAGTTTGATAGTGACGGTCAAAATTAATAAAAACCGAAAAGACTTAAAACTACTAAACTACAATAAATATTTTTAAACTGTACTAGTTGATGTTATGAATAAACAATTCTTGCTTTTCTATAATTGATTTTTCTAAGTAATGATATAAATAAACACGCTTGAAATTTATCAAAACATTTCAATCTGAGCACCCACCTGTTCGAGCACTAGAGGTACGTAATCTCCAAATTTTCGCTCTAGCAGTGCTTATACCAGCGATGGCTCCCAATGCACTGATTACAGTAATTAGTACATTTACGATTTGGGCTTGTCTTGGCGTCGTTTTAACATTCGAACCTTTGCGTAAAACAGACGAGAAAAAGCTTTCGTTCCGCCCGCCGGACTTGACTGAAGAAGAATCTAAGAGTAGATTCGTACCTGCATCATTCAAATGTGACGCTTGCAAAGCTATAGCCTTTCAGGTAGTTTTATTTACTGGTTTCCGCTATTTGAAAATAATTAATGGAATGTTATCTCATTTTCAGTTCTTTACACAATTTGACACTTTCAACCAAATAAACAAGAAATATAAATACGAGATTCTAGAGTCTGATCTACTGGATCTGTCAGAAGGTATATGCCACCACGATTCATATAAGTAGTTAGTTTCATCCTTAACATTATTGGAGTTGTCTGTATTTTAGAAAGTGCATTGTTATTATTAAAATAATGATGAATATTATCTCATTTCAGTTATGGCGTTAAAGAAATAGCTGGAGAAAAGAAACTATCTGGTGACGGACTGCAAGCGAAAGACATCCCAGGAATTTTGGCGGGTGGTGGAATGTGGCCCGCGAGGTTAAATCCAAGCTTGCTGATTTGAACTACTTCAATAAATTTGAGAACTAAAATCTAGATTTTATTTACTAGACTATCTCTGATGTGCTCCAGGCTGATTGAGGAATTAAGCGAAGAAGATATATATAATGCCTACAAAGAGCAGCCTGATGACATCTACTATTTTCAAAATTACTTATGTTTCGGATCGGGCATAAGAAACAGCTGTGCAAAAAAGGTAAAGGCTGAGCTGTGAAGACGATCTACATTGTAATGACTGTCTGTTTAATTTTTAAAAGTTTCAAGATTATTTAAAACTGAAAATAAAATCGTGTCTCAAATAACAATATGACATAAGGTCAAAATAAATATAGAATCACAGCACAGCATGATATAGTCAGAACACGACCATAATGTGTTATTAGGCATTATCCAAAAACAGGAGCAACAAAGTTTGAGTTTTTATAAAATTATAACTTCAAGCTCTTGAAAGTCGGAGAATCTCTTTACGTCCCGGTCGTTTCTCACTATAGTGTTAGGTAACTTTCTGATCTTCTGCACGGATACGATTGGAATACTAAGCTGCTTGCATATTTCTTCTAAAAGTTTGGTAAATGTCAGGAGGTCCCGATCGGGAAAGTCGATTTCGATGAAGTCATTTTCTTCCTCTAATTTAACCTTTAAGACAAGTTCTGAAAGTTAAAAAATTATTTATTATTAAAAAGAATTATACCTGCAATAAAATTTTTTTATTAATTACCACGTGTTGAACAGACAAAGCTTCTTGAAACATACTCTTCAGATATTGGTGTTGAGCCTTTTGAGCTTTCCACATAACTTGCACCTCTGAAATTATTATTGTTAAATTCATCCTGTTTACCATAGGGAAACACGGGGTGAGCCAAATAATTAGGAATCATCGTGTTGTTGTTGTTGCAGGAGTTCGTAATTTCTGCTTTACCTTCAAATTTTATTAATTTATGTTTCTTAGTTTATCATCATAATGAATAATTTTTAAATTACTCATATTAACTTTGCTTGTTTTCTTGAGGACAAATCTTGGAAATGTAAATTAACAAACTTACCATCATTCAGTCAAGCTGAAACTTGAAATAAACCCATTCCTCATAACAATGCATTCTATTAAATTTTATAATTTTTTTAATAATAAATTTTAATTAAAAAAATGCCCTATCTATGTTCAAGAAATCCAAAATATGAGTCTTGTATTAAAACAAGTGAATCAAAAAACAAAGTTTTTTAAAACACACTTTTATATAATCGATTGTGTAGGCCAGGCCACGTTCTGTTACATAAACAACGAGCATATTAGCATAGACAATAAATAGTTCGATGAAAATATCGCAAATAATTATTTCATTAAATTTTGTCCAATCGATCCGAAAATTTGATAGAGTGCATTGTTAATCAGTTCGGAGGTATGTTTAAATTTTTAAGTCTCTAGCTCATCGGGAAGTTAGTTTAAAATCGATTGCAAAATTTGACGACAGACAGACAGAGAAGTCAAGTTAAGTAAAAGTGTGTAAAAAACTGTTAGTTTTTCAGTTCTGTATTTAAATTGTTGTTTTTCCATGCTGAGCCAGAGTTGGACATTATCATGTTCCTCTAAATATCACACTGCAGATCAAGCAAAATCATACCCTGTTTAACCCTCTCCTACCAATTGTTTATAATTCTGCTTCTCCTTTTTACCCCTATAACTTTTACAAGCTGAAATCCAATCATTCATGTTTTTATGTTCCTTAATTTGACACTTCAATTTACCATACCTCACCACACTGATCAACTGATTTGGTTAAATAAGGATTTGCCAACCTATGAAAGGTGTGGAAAAGGATGCATGAGGTGCCAATTGCCAGCAAGTTTCACGATTGATAGTTTCCAATGCTGGATCAGCACCATTTTTGAGAAGATATGAAACAATTGATGAGTGGCCTCTTTTGCAACCCCAATGTAAAGCTGTCCTGTTCAAGAAAAGTATTATTACTAAACTTACAAACAATATTTACAGAATGTTGTGCCATTGATTGTTCTTACCAGTGATTGATAATATTCTGAGAGTTTATATCAACTCCCTTATTAATCAACAGTTTTAAAGTATCCATATCACCAGTTGCTGCTGCTTCTCTTAGCTTTTCTTCACATTCCCTTCTGTTAGTGTCATTTACAATATTCATTACTATTACAGCAAATTCAGCCAGAATCCAGATAATTAAGCTTCTACCCTTTTGGTTTATCTAAACAAATTGAATAACAAAAAAACAAAATTAAGGTGAGGTTTATTTTATACTCTGAATATTCTGTTTTCAAAACTCTACAGCTGCAGTGGCTTTCATCTTAAGAACTTAGTATAGATAGGCACTGGTGGCAGAGCGGTAGACCGTTTGCCTGTCGATCATTAGGTCGGCAGTTCAAGTCTCACCAGCGTAACTCCCTTAATCAAGAAGTTCACTCGCATTGCTAAAGGGGTAGGCAGTAGGCACCTATAAATGGCTGCCTCTGCAAAGAACCCTTCAGTGGCCTTGAAGTCCTTTAGGATTTATGCCACTCTAAATATTGTCAAACATTATTATTATTAGAATCCAATAATTAGAACATAATAAGGTGGATAAGATATTAGTTGCGCAACATGCACCCCAGTTTTGATTTGACATAGCAAACTAATAGCAAAATACCGTTAGCCGCTATAGTTGAATTTGGCTAATAAGGATTTTGTTTCTAAAATAATGATGATTATAATATAAATATAGCCTTGAAGTCCTTTAGGATTTACGCCACTCTAAATATTGTCAAACATTATTATTATTAGAATCCAACAATTAGAACATAATAAGGTGGATAAGATATTAGTCGTGCCACATGTACCCCAGTTTTGATTTGACATATAGTATAGATAGGCAATATAGGGCTTTTTGTTGGTAAAACCCAAAATAAACTAATAGCAAAATGCCGTTAGCCACTATAGTTGAATTTGGCTAATGAGGATTTTGTTTCTAAAATAATGATGATTATAATAAATAATATAAATATAGCCAAATTCAACCATAGTAGCTAACGGTATTTTGCTATTAGTTTATTTTATTCTGGGTTTTACCAACCAAAAGCAATATTTAATAATATAAGTAATATTTATATATAAATACAATTACCTAAGACCTAAAACTTGAAATATCTTATCATAAGTTAAGTAAGATAGATAACGAAAAACTTAAAATTAAATTAAATTAAATATAAGACAATGAATTTATACGAGTTTGTTAGTCAATTATTTACTATGAAGAAACCCACACGACAAAATAAAGCAATAAAGTTTAAAGCGTCGTTCAAAATATATTTTTTTATAGATGTTTTGATGTGTGGCATTGTGACATTGCATGTGCGTGATATGTAATGTAAAGAGGAAAAAAGTAAACCATACGAATAAAACATTTTTTTAAAATATTTATACCAAAAATAAATTTTATTAGAATTGAAAATCAGATAATTTAAATGACAATATTTAAAAACAATTTTGAATTCAGTAATGCAAACATTAATTTGTTTAGTACATAGATATATGGTTTAGTACCTACTTATGCAGACCCATAACCAGTAGTGCTTTCCTTATTGCCCGAAAATTATGGTCGCCCGAAAGTTGGGAAGGTCTTTGTTTTCCGCCTCCTCTGCATAGGGGCGCAGCCAGACATTTTTTCGGGAGGCCCGGGGGGAAAACTGAATAGTAAAGAGTTTTACGAAGAAGTTTACAACCCAAAAAATCAAGGTTTAACGACAGTTTCAGCAATAATCTATAATATAGTAGCCCCCGTCACTCACTCACTCACTTACTGATTCTGTCACGCTTACGTAATTAGTCGTACACATAGATATCTATGGTCGTACAGCTACTATATTATCGAAGATATTTCTATTAGTATTCAGTAGTTATTAAATAGAATTTTTTATCATTGATATATATATATATATATATATATATATATATATATATATATATATATATATATATATATATATATATATATATATATA
Source organism: Erpobdella octoculata (assembly GCA_963978895.1). Taxonomy (NCBI): domain Eukaryota; kingdom Metazoa; phylum Annelida; class Clitellata; order Hirudinida; family Erpobdellidae; genus Erpobdella; species Erpobdella octoculata. The sequence continues at coordinate 26,992,940 of OZ022243.1, read as the reverse complement.
TATATATATATATATATCAAATTATATATATGGATTTTAATAATCGACAAATAAAGTAATATATATATAAACGGCGTCTAGCTAAAGAAAGGCAACAGAGATATCACGCAAGACAAACTCCACAATCAAAAGCAGAAACTCGAGTTTTAGATGCAGAAGCTCATCAACAACGCACTGCACAAATGTCTGTTGAAGAATTGCAAATTTTTCATGCTTCTCATGCCGCATCACAACAACGTTATGTCTATCGACTTACTCCTCAACATCTAGAAGCTCTTCACACTTCCATTGCTGCCTCACAACGTCATCGAATTGAGCAAATGTCTACCCATGAATTGTAGTTACATCGAGAAACCAATGCTGCCTCGCAACGTCATCGAATTGAGCAAATGTCTCCCGGTGAATTGCAGCTACATAGAAATGCAAATGCTGCCTCGCAACGTCATCGAGTTTTGCAAATGTCTCCCAATGAATTGCATCTACATCGAGAAACCAATGCTGCCTCGCAACGCCATCGAGTTGAAGAAATGTCTCCCAATGAATTTCAGCTACATCGAGCTGCTAATGCGATCTCCCAACGTTTAGCACGTCGTGCGAGTGAGGCAGTTCGTAACGAAGCAATTAACTTTAACGAAACTCAATTCGATCAACATGATTGTGGTGAATTTGATGTTTTATGTACTTCATGTCGATCAAGAAAATTTGCTGCAGAGCAACCATCAGATGGACTATTCACTTCATGTTGTCGAAAAGGCAATGTAATGTTGCCAAAACCAATTGACATTCACGGTAATACACCTAAAAGCCTCATGTCAGACACGGCCAATCCAGATAGAAAAAATTTTCGACAACATATTCGATCATAGAACAGCGCAGTTTTTTTCGCTTCCATGGGCGCAAAAGTTTTTGATTTGCTTATATATAAAAAAAATTTTTATGGTTATCAAATGTCATTTTGTTTTTGTTGACTATTTTTATGATAACGGGCGCCGTATTTTAAAACTTCCGTCATTTTTGACGGGCTATCTCTAGTAAGTAATAACAAACCATAAGACATTTAATTTAGAACAGTAAATTACAATATGAAATTCAGCCGTTTTTTTCCGCAAAAAAATGTTGATCACGCCTCTTCATTAATGTTAAGGTCGCGATTGATAGTCATCTAGACAAACCTATTCAGCCTTGTCTGGCCCATTGTGATGCGTAGATAAGAATTGAGTCTGCGCATAGTTAGAAGGATCTCTCGGCTGTCGCGGAAGATGGAATATTGACAATGTTGCAGAGCATCAATTGCGGTATGTGGCCGCTCTGCCAATTGGGTCCAAGCAAAAGTGAGTCAGGTCGGGTCGAAAACAGGTGGGTCGGGTCAGGGGCGTTATTTCAGCATAACCTTAGGAGAGGCAAAAAAAATTATATAACCCACAGATTCCAAAATTTTATTTTTCTAATGCTATATTTTTTTTTCTTCAAAAAATAGCGGAGAGCTGGGAAGGGGGTTTCCTATAAAAGATTATCTTGAACTGTTTGATTAATTTTAATTGATTTAAGGCCTAATTCATGTCGGAAACATTAAATTCATGTATTGTCATCCAGAATAAAGCTTTCCTGAAAGTTTTAGAGCTCTAGGTGGTCGCAAAGTGGGAAAGCGACCGAGAGCAAGAGGGAAAGGAAACGGGACAATAAGAGAAAAACGATAGAAAAACCTCTAAAAAGCCCGGACAACGCCGGGCACCCGCTAGTATATAAGTAAGTAAGTAAGTAAATCTTTATTGACCAGCCTGACAATGACGCACAGCGGTTTACATTTAAATAATAAAAATAAGAATTAAATAAAAAAAAGGAATACAATCGACAATCTAAAGTTAAAGACTTAAAATAAAATCTAAAACTTGTTTAAGTTATTTTGAGTTCAACGATCTATGGATAAAGGTTTTTCTGAGTAAGGAATCTGCATGCGGAATTACTCTGTCGTGAGCTCGAGGACGAAGGTGATATCCTGATTTCTTGACGTCTGGGAGAAGATGGTGAAGGACGTGAAGGCGGTGAGACAGAAGCTGGTTGAACAGAGTTGAATCCGCCACGGCGCAGCGGTGCACAAAATCAGGGCGGTCGGGAGCCAAGAAACCCTGGCGTGTCACCTTCCTAATGACCGACTCGATGCGTTGAAGATCTCCCGAACCAATGAAACCCCACCATGATTGAGAGGCGTAGGTGATCCTGGATATAAGTGTCGCCTCCGTGACCGTCCAGAGCTCCCGGCCACACAGCCCGTGAGCCCGTAAGTTTCTTAGTGCATATAAAGACTGTGCAGATTTTGTGCAGATCCAGTCAACGTGCTACCGGAATGAGAGCCTTCCGTCAATCAGGACTCCCAGCACATTCATTACACCCACCCTCTCCACTCCGACCAAAGGGGTAGGGAGTGCGTTTGCCTTTGTTCTGGGGCGACGCACAACCAACTCTTTTGTTTTTGAATCGTTTAAAGTTAGGTTATTTCTTTTTGCCCAGATCTGTATGCTCGCGAGCTCATCAACGATTAAGTGAGAATTACCCGGTGGTACTATAAGGTATGTATCATCTGCATATTTCTCTAGACGGTTACCATCTATGCTGGGGGAGAGGTCCGATGCCGCAACAATGTAGCAACTGGGTCCAATTCCTGAACCTTGGACGATGCTTGCATTTATTTCTTTTAAAGACGACACTTGGTTTTTGAATTTAGTGCAGTGCATTCGCCCTCTAAGGAAGTAAACCAGCCAGTTGTACGCCTCGTCTTCTATTGGTAGTTTGGCAAACTTTCTCATAAGCTCTGAGTGGCGGACAGTATCGAAGGCCTTTGAAAAGTCCAGTGCTATAACGTGGACATACGGGTGGATTTGTAGTTGTTCGGAAATGTGTAGTGTCAGGCTGATTAGTGCCGCCGTTGTGGATCCCGTTGGACGGAAAGCATATTGGTCATGGAAGTAGTGGTTGTACCCCGAACTTCCCAGGATTTGATAGACGAATCGCTGTACCACCATCTTTTCCATAATCCTTGAGAGTATTGGTTTAATTGAAATTGGTCTGTACTCGTGGCTTCCCTGAGGATTAACTACTTTTGAAACCGGGGTTATCTGACATCTCCTCCACCGGTCTGGTATCTGTGATTGGTTTAACGACAAGTTAAATAGAAAGGCGAGCGGTTCGGCAAGTAATGGTGCCGAGACTCGGTAGAACCAGGAGGGAATTTCATCCATTCCGGAGACGGAGGTTTTTAGTCTGTCCAAAGCACGGAAGACTTGCCAGGCAAAGAAAAATCTTGAACTTCGGCAGACGCTATGTTTTTCTGCAGGATCCTCGTAGTTGCTTTCTTTCGAGATGGTTGCGTAATGGTCATTGAGTTTGTCTGCAGTGATTGCTTTGGTGGTAGAGTTGTTCTTTCGTCGTTTATCCTTACCAGTCACTTGCCTAACTCGCTCCCACAAGTCCTTTGGGCCTCTGATGGTTCCGGAACCCGTAAGTGTGGAACAGTTTCTGGCAATGATTCCTTTCGTTCTTTTTTCGCAACAGCAGCTTGATCTCTGGTGTGATATACGGAGGGTCGCGATCTGTTACTGTGATGTTCCTGATTGGGTAGAACCTATCCAACAATCTCTGCATATGCAGGTAGAAACGGTCGAACGACTCCTGCAGCGACGGTGGAGTGGCTCCGCCATCGACGTCGAATACGAAGTCACTGTTTGTATCCTCCTCTTGCCGCGTTTTTCAGTAAGCTGCCAAATATGCTGCGTGCTGGGCTGGCCTGTGCAGGCGGCACTTCAGTTTGGCCTTGTTCTTGGGCGGTCGATGAGTGTCGTAATCTATTGCCGAGGCGTAAATGGCCTTGTGGTCCGTTCTAACCGTAGGAACAATTACTGAGATGTTTCGGTACATTGGCTCCGATGTATAGACCCTATCCAGATGATGACCAGCTCTAGTGGCTTCGGTCTCTTCTTTAAACAGTCCTAGCAGTCGCAGGTCGCTATCTTTTAGCTGGTTGCAATCACCGGTTATGACTATCTTGGTATCTCCATGGTCATGGTGAACTGCGGCCATCACCTGTTCAAGTTGGAGGAGAAGATCTTGCTCATTGTAAATCGGCTTAGGAGAATGGTAAACCGCCCCAAAAATTACCCTGCGCCAACCATTTTCCAACATTATCCACAAGAGTTCTATTCGCGAATCCTCCATTTTTTGGTTGTATATGCTGGATTGGTACTTGACCGACACGTAGGTCACCAGACCTCCACCACCTCTCGGCTTTCCATTTGATTTAAGTTGTGACCGGTCTCGTCTGTAACAACTCCGCCTCGCTAGTTGCGAGCCAGTCCCAAGCCTGGAAAAAGGAGGAGGGAAAGTTAAAAGGATCAAATTATGATCCACGACAGGAAGAACTTAGGTGCTTCCTACATACAGCCATTTCAGTCTTAAAACACCTGGTGTAAAGGACTATAAACTAATAAAAAAAAAAAAATCGTTTGTAACAAAGGTATCCCGATATTCCAAACTCTTCGTCTGCGTGATTTCTATTGAGCTCAGGCCCGTAGCTAGCGAGGGGGCTGGGGGGCTGCAGCCCCCCCACTAAAAATGTGAGCCCCCCCACTAGAATTTTTGGCAGGATTTTTACCTTATTTACACTTAAGCCAGCCAAGTGATTAGGAAGTTACGATCCGCAATTTAAATTTAAATATGAATGTATTAAATAAAATTAAATAAAAAAGTGAATGAAGTCGAGATAATAGATGAACCATTGCTACAACCCATACCAAAAAGAACAAAAGTCACAGAGTAGCACGCTACGTGATTCTGTAGTTATGTCTACTCTTGGACAGAGTGATGAGCAAGAGTGTTCACCAGAGTGGAATCAGCTTCGTGCTGTTTATTTTAGCATGTTGGGCAGTATATTAGGAGAGTTGATGGAGAGGTTTGTTGATGGTTCTTCTAAAGGTTTGACTTGTGCAGTATCTGCCCTTCTACCAACATCAGACAAGTTTTTAGATGTCAACGACCTTAAACTGTTTACGCAACTGCTAAAACAAGACAGGCATGACGATGTTGAAAAATATATTGCAGACGAGGCTCTCATTGCAAGTAGGTTTCTAAAAAACAAATTTCAACCAGACTGAATGCTCCAGAAAATGATGGATTTTATGCTGGACTATAAAGATGCATTTCCTACTTTACGTTGGCACTATTCAACTGCAATGACTCTCGGCATCTTGAGTGAGAATTCATTTTCTTCTCTAACACGAGTACTACGACCACAGAGAAGATCAATGTCCCATGAGAGAAAGAGCAAACTTGTACTTCTGGCATTTGAAAAATCGCTCTTTAAAGCAATTGATATGGATACCTTCTTGCAGAAATTTTCTATTCAATCATGTCGCATTTTGTTGTAATTCTAATTTATCAAAATTTTTGTTGAAAATGTGTACACCTGTATCAAATACCAAGAATGCAATAAAATAAAATCGGATTCAAATAATTGTCTTGACAATGATCAACCCACATTATAATGAAATGCACTTTTTAGTTTTGTTTCTCATTTCAAGCTACTACACATCCATTCATGTTTTACACATGAAAATTGTCATCAGTTTCATAATCTTACAATACTATGATAACTTCAATCTTACAGTTTTAGAACAGAGAAAAAAGCTAATTCAGCTTAGCTGACAAACTTTTGCTTTTGATTTTTAAATGACTCTCAATAATTCAAACTATTTTCATAATTTAGTCTTTTTAGTGCTAGTCTGACAGAGCAATACTATTAACCCCAATATTGCTGAACTGATCGATTCGAAAAAACAATTTAAAGCTTACTGTCACAACACACAATTTTTATAACAATTTAAGTATAATGATATACTTGATATATAATCTAATTTTCTATTTAAATTGTTTAGAAACTGATGACAAGCTTTATGTGTAACACATGAATGGATGTGTAGTAAGTGTTGTAACTTAAAATGAGAAGCTAAACTAAATAGTACACTTTATTATAATGTGCTTTGATCTTTGTCAAGACAAATATTTAAATCCGATTTTATTTCATTGATTTCTTGGCATTTGATACAGATGTACAAATTTTTATCAAAAATAAAATAAGGAAGTTATTGTATTGTTGACTATACCAGTATAACGGTTGTTAATCAATAATTAAATTTGAAAAATTTGATTCAGTGCTGTCATCCCAGTGGTGTGCCATGCCGCATCAAAAATCAAGATTGTAGATAACAACAAGCATACTGTTATTTGACAAAATTGCCTGCGAAAATTGTTAATTTTTGTTATTACGAGCAACAATATTGCAACTCTTAGAAAACCTAAAATCACATAATAGGATATCCAAAATTTTATGCCATTTTGTGCCAAATGCTACAAAATGCTTTGGCGAATCTCCTTATCCAGGGACGTAAATTCAGCATTTTCCAGGGGGGGGCAAAATTTTCCCGCCATTATATAGCTTACTGACAGGGTTACCCGGTGTTGTCCGGGTTTTGTGTGCTTAGTTTTTTTTCGTTTTTGCCAATGAAACGTCAAAGAAATAACAGATTTTTTTGTAATTTTTCAAAATTTTCTCATCAATGAAGTTACCTGCATGCCAAATGTTGTTAAAATTGCTCCTGCGGCTTGGATTTGATAAACGAATGCTCTCACACACATTACCTTTTACATTTATATAAATACGTAGGTACAAGCAGAGAGGGATGGGGAAATGCATCACACATCAGAGTATCAATTAAAAAATTTTTGGGTATAATACCTTGTTTTTGGAAAACGACCGTAGCTTTTTTGGGAAGAGAAATTGAAAGTCTTTGAAAAATTTTTGAAAAATACTTACGACTACCCCTTACCGGTTATCAGCTTTTTGGAAGAGAATATAAAAAATTTTCTGAAGTGAATCCCCCACGCGCCACTGGGTATAAGGGGGATGAATGATTTAATCATATTGCAGGGTCAAGTACAGGATTAACTCCGCCTCGCTTTTGCAAGCCAGTCCCAAGCCTGGAGAAAGGAGGAGGGAAAAATTAGAAGGATCAAATTATAATCCACGACAGGAAGTACTTAGGTTTTTCCAACATACAGACATTTCAGTCTTAAAACACCTTGTGTAAAGGACTATAAACTATTATAAAAAAAAAAAACAAGTACAGGATTAGTAAAACAAGTAAAGGAAAAACGAGTTTTTCAACACACTTTGATTTCAAATACATTCAATTTAGAAATGCAAAAGATGTTCAAAGTTTTTTTTTTAATTGAATCATGTATTTTCATCAAATATAAAGCTATGCTGAAAGTTTCAACTTCCTAGCTAGTCAAAATGCTGGTTAAATTTCACTTGCAAGATTTGCGTACAGAGAAAGACACACACACACAAACAAACAAACAGAGATAGTAACCTAAATAAAAGTTTGTAAAAATAAGATGTCCAAAATGGGGTGGGTATAATTTTGTTTTATTTTTGTGTAATAAATAATAACTTTGATGTAGACAGCTGTGAGGGAATCAACATTGTATCAATACCACTAATAGGGTAAAATTCCACGAGTTCGCTGATTGTATTTTGGCACAGAAAACAGCTAATCTTTGAACCAACACTGATACACAAATTATTACTCTGCAGTTATTGGTAAATCTAGCATCGAGCTAAGATATAAAATTGTCTACACACGCAAAAAGAATTCCAATACGCATTGAATTATCACGAGGTTAAGTAAAGTTAAAATTAACATATTATATAGTAAACTCTAAGTAAAAAAAAAATTAATTTTGGAAATCAAGGGGGCGAATTGTCTATACACGCCAGAGGATTCCAATACGCATTGCATCATCACTAGGTTAAGTAAAGTTAAAATTAAATAAATATATAGTAAACTCTAGGTAAAAAAATTCAAATTTTGAAAATCAGGGGGGGGGCAAATGCCCCCCCCTGCCCCTCCCCAATTTACGTCCCTGTCCTTATCGTGAGGGGCTTCGCACCTCTGGCGCTCGCGCTCAGGCTTCTTCGGTGCCCCGTTCGTCAGTAGCCCCCCTACTACTTTTCATAGCCCCCCCACGAACTAAATCCTGCCTACGGGCCTGATTGAGCTTGCTTTCAGTTAATACCACAACGTCGGGGCCTATTGAAAGTACATCGGCACGCAGATGTTGAATTGCATGTGGTTTGGCAAGGCTGTTGATATTCAAGACATATATAGAGGGTGTGAAACAGGAGTTCTCTTTCCGTTCGGGCTCTACTTGGTGGTGCCTTTCAATGTTCACCAGCACTCTTGGGCGTGTATTCTTTTTTTTTATACTTCTTCTTCTTGTCTGATTCTTTACTATGGCTCTGTCCTCGACCGCCTCTATATCTGAGCAGTCCTAAAGATTTGAGTTCGTACAGCGGAGTTGGGTTGTACAACAAATTGTGGTTCGAGGCGGCCGTCCTTCTTATAGCAAACAACTGCCCCCTTGTGTAAGTGATGAGTGAACATCCGCGCGTCGCTGCCACCTCCTCCATTTGATGGTAAATAACAGATTTAAAATTTAATTAATTAATTTCTTTAAAAAATGAATTTTTCAAGTTTAAAATTTCCGAATCTTCTTTTGCTCCCGGTCGCTTTTCCGTTTTCGCTTGCTTTCTGTTCCTGTTCCCGCTCATTCTTCAGTTCCCGTTCCCGCTCGTTCTCCCACGTGTGAAATTTGCAATATTAAAGATTTATTTTTTAAATTTTTTATTATCTAAAATAATGTTTTTTACAATTTCAAAAATGATGTTGTGGATATAGGTTTGTTTGTTTATTTGTTAAAATGAAACCTAAATCAAAATTAAATTATCGACCCCATTGGAATGATTTCGGTGCGGATGATGAAATTTCTTCTTGGATCTCCGCTTTTAAGATATATTAAACATTTACCAAAAATGGAAGATAAAGTTATACCTTTGAGAAATACGGGTCGGTTCTTTTTTATTGTTAACATTTGCATTTTTTTGTAGGTGCGTGATGCTAGCCGCGAATAATCAATAATCCCATTGTACATAGTAGGATTGTAGCAATAAAAGAAAATTTTGAAAAATTAAAAAAATAAAGCGAAAACGGAAAAGTGACCGGGAGCAAAAGAACGAGCCGGAAATCAGAACATGACAAAGTCGGAATCGGTTAACCTTATTTATGTTGCCGTTCCGATTAATAGGAATTTTGCACCAATCGGCAATATCCGATGTTCTGAATTTTTTTGATTTATTCCATTTATTATACAAAGAAAAAAAGTGTATGGAATAATTATTATAATATGCGTAACTCATCTGTGGCTAACTACTACATGCTGCTTGAATCATGCACCTTTTTGTTTGTTTGTAATTGTAACATTTAAAATTTAAGGAAGTGTCTATTCGGATGTACGTCCGAATAATTTTGCCACTATTCGGACGTTGTGAATAACATTGTGAATTGACATCAGGGACGTAAATTGAGGGGGCAGGGGGGACATTTCCCCCCCTGATTTTCAAAATTTGAAATTTTTAACACAGAGTTTACTATATTTAATTTTTTTTAACTTTACTTAGCCTAGTGATGATTCAATTCATATTGGAATCTATCTGCCGTGTGTAGAAAATTTGCCCCCATCCTTGATTATGCGTGTGAAGTTAGCCTCGAGGCTGGCAATGCTAATTAAAAAAAAAAATTGCTTGCACTGGGGCTATGGCATAGCCCCAGTGCAAGCAATTTTTTTTTCGTGAGGCGTGACCGGGATCGTGAAAACGACCGGGGAAGGAAACGGGAGCGAGAAAAACAATAAAAAAAATTTGGCTACTATATATTTATATATATATATATTTATTATTTAAGTTAAATAAAGGTTTCTTAAAAATAAAATTTGAACGTGTTAACGAGTAGCGACTTTGCATATTTGAATATTTTGCATAATTAGCCACAGTGAGCTAGACTCGATTGTCCAATCGCAGCGTCTGTTTATGTTTCGCTTTCTCGGTTTCTTTGGTATACGGTCCGACGTTTTATTCGATAACTTTTTTATTTATTAACTTTGAGAAGCGAAAGTTATATTGTTGGATTTGATATTGAATTATCTAAAAACAAGCGTCTCGGATATACCCAGTGCAGAAGTTTAAAAAAGATCGATTTTCTCAAAGAAGAGCCAATGTTGATTTTATGCAATTTTCGGCGGAAAATCGTCGTTTTTCGCTTATAACTTTTTTATTTGTTGAACCGAAGACAATCCAAATATACCATTCGATTTCATTTTTATACCCCATCCAACAATGTATAGCATAGCCCCAGTGCAAGCAATTTTTTTTTTTTTAATTAGCATTGCCAGCCTCGAGGCTAACTTCACACACGTTCCTTGATTTCCAAAATTATTTTTTTTTATTTAGAGTTTATTATATAAGTTGTTAATTTTAACTTTACTTAACCTCGTGATGATTCAATGTGTATTGAAATCCTTTTTGCATGTGTAGACAATTTTATATCTGAGCTTGATGCTAGATTTACGAATAAATGCAGATTATAATGAATTGTGTATCAGTGTTGGTCCAAAGTTTAGCTTTTTTCTGTGCCAAAATACAATCAGCAAACTCTTGGAACTTTACCCTATAAGTGGTATTGATACAATGTTGATTCCCTCATGGCTGTCTACATCTAAGTTATTATTATTTACTAGTGGTTTCGCCCGTCCCAAGGATGGATGTTTTAAAATTACGATGAACTTTAGATACATTCTTGGATTAATATAAGTTTAGTAATTATTTTTTATTTTTTTATCTGTTTATTTATTTGTGTATTTATTTATTTATTTATTAGTTTATTAATTTATTTATTAGTTTATTTATTAGTTTATTTATTTTTTTATTTAGTTATTTATTTATTTGTTTATAACATTACAATGAAAAAATTGTTTTATCGTTCGTATGCATTCCAAAACAAATGAAAAAAAAGAGATTAAATTACTATTAATTTTTTATATTTTGAATTAATTTAAGTCAAGTAAATATTTTTTAATTTATTTAATAATATGAAAATATATAAAAAATGTATTTATATATAAATTAATTTGCCATATCCTCAGATCGTCATACAAAAACATTTTTTGGATTAATTTAAGTTGATTAATTATTCTGTTATTTATTTATGTTTTAAATTATTTATTTATAACAACAATAAAAAAAATTGTTTTTTTGTTCGGATGCATTCCAAAACAAATGAAAAAATAGACAGAAATATTATTAATTTTTTATATTTTGAGTTAGTTTATGTAAAGTAAATATTTTTTATTTTTTTTAATTATATAAAAAAATTATTTTTATAATTATTTATTATATATATTAATATAAATTAATTTGCCTGCCGGAGATTGCAGATTGTTGCACAAAAACGTCTTACACACAAATGTCTTACACAGACATCTTACACAGATGTCTTACACAGACATGGGCTATTATATATTTTTTTAATTACATAAAAATAGAATAAAATTCTATGCACCCCATTTTGGACATCTTTTTTACTAAACCTGTACTTCCTCTGCTATATGATTAAATCATTCACGCCCTTTATACCCAGTGGCAGATCTAGAAATTCCTGAGAGGGATGCACTTCAGAAATTTTTCACGTTTTCTTCATAAAAGCTGATGACCGTTGAGGGGTAGTCGTATTTTTCCAAATTTTTTTCAAAGACTTCTACTTTTTTTCTCCCAAAAAGCTACAGTCATTTTCTAAAAACCAGGTATTATACCTAAAAAATATCAATTGATACTCTGGTGGGGAGATGCATCTTTCCATCTCCCTGCTTGTACTTACGTATTTATATAGATATAAAAGGTAATGTGTGTGAGAGCATTTGCTTATCACAACCAAGCTGCAGGAGCAAAGTTTGGCATGCTGGTAAACTTCATTGATGAGAAAATTTTGAAAAATTAAAAAAAAATCTGTTATTTATTTGATGTTTCATTGACAATAAAAAGAAAAAAACTAAGCAAAAAACCCAGGCAAAAGCAGCTAACCCTGTCAGTAAACTACATAATGGCAGGAAAATTTTGCCCCCCCCCCCCACGGAAAATGCTGAATTTACGTCCGAATAATTTCACCAATATACGGACGTACGTCCAAAAATAACGCATTTTTATCGATATATTAAATTTAGTTAGAGGAATAAATAAATAATTTAGTTATATATATATATAAAGCTCATGACGGTGTTTGTATCCAAACTCCTCCGAAACGGCTGAACCGATTTTTATGAAATTTTTTTGTATGTTTGGTAGGTCTGAGGATAGGTACACAAAAAATTTCATAAAAATCGGTTCAGCCGTTTTGGAGGAGTATATAATATATAGGACAAACTTACAAACAGACAGACTCACAAATAATCATATATATATATATATATATATATATATATATATATATATATATATAAATGAATGTTTGTGGGGTTGTCTCTTACAGAAATCTAAACTGCTGGAGCGATCTTGATGAAATTTAACAAGGAGGTAGTCCTCATACAGGAAAAAAATATGAAAAAAGTTTGGACTCCCTACTCCCATCCCCCGGCTCAGGGGGGGCCAAAAAACCTTTTCCAGGTCAAAAGTGCCTATGTACGACCATCAAAGGTAATTGCGTAATAAAATTTAAATTTAGTTTACGTAACAACGTTTGAAGCCTTCAAGCAACTTTTATCCAGTTTTAGCAAATTTAATTCATGCTTTGAAGGCTAGAAGAAGTTAGGAAAGAATGGAAAAGAGAAAATGAGCGCATGCAGGAATGTGAGAGCATATATTATATATATATATATATAGCGGGAGCGAGAGAGCAAGCGGAAACGGGAATTAAAAAATGAGCTGAAATGGGAAAGCAAGAGGGAACGAAAAAGCAACTGAGAGCGAAAAATCGAGCGGGAAAGGTAAAGCGAACGAGAGCAAGAAAACGGCGGGAGCGGGAAAGCGACCAGGATCAGGAAAGCGGGAGAGCAAGCGGGGAAGGAAACGGGAGCGAGAGAGACAAACATTAGAAAAACCTCTAAAAATCCCGGGTACCCCGCTAGTACCATATATATAGAGAATAAGTATATAGTAGATAAACGAATTATCGCTCTGTATTCGAAGATGGCCTCTAAATGATTTAGTGTTTTTTTTTAAAGTAAATGGATTGAAGAAATCAACAGAGTAGTCAGACTCACGTGATCTACAACCTGTTTTTTATCACCCTTTTTCTTTCCACTTTCACTATTGAATTGCCTAAAAATACCGTTCTATTGATACACTAGAAGGTTTTCAAATACTTGGGAAAATAATTTTTATTGTTCTTTTCATCTACAAGTAAACTCATTTAACTAAATCTCTAAAATGCCACATAATGCGAACTAATTTACTTTATAATCAACCGATTGATTGATATATTAAGACAAATGGATGTCCTCGAACTAAACAAATAAAACTCATTTCAAGTTTAAGAAAAAAATTAATCTTATAAATTTGTGTAAGTTTTTAATATTTAAATAATTATTTTTTAAATCAATTGCTGTAATGTAGTTATGATGATCGTCTGTCGCATATAATTTCTGATTCTATGTTTGGAGGGCTAAGTGCTGCTGATCTTATATACTATATATATATGTATGGTATGTCCGAATAGTGGTGAAATTATTCGGACATCTGTCCGAATAGCATCTGCCAAAATTTAAATGCTGCAAATTTGATATACAAATGTATCATCAATCATTTTTTAAAGCATTATATTACAACAGGAACTTGTATTCTTAAAAAATTTTCAGATCATGAACTTGCTGTAAAAATGGCAGCTGAGTGTCTAAAGAAAGGTGGTGTAATTGCCGTGCCAACGGACACAATTTATGGCTTGGCCGGACTGACTCAAATAGATGAATCAGTTGATAAAATCTATGAAATAAAACAAAGGAATACAGAAAAACCTATTGCTATATCAGTTGGAAGTGTGGATGACATTTACAGGTAGCTTAGTTACTATTAAAAACTAAGTCATAACTTTTTACATTCAACTGCTTAAATACTTTTCAGATGGGTTAATGTCACTGTTTCAAAAAAGTTGTTACTTGAGCTATTACCTGGTCCAGTGACTGTTGTTTTTGAAAGAAATCTATCTTTGAATTCATTCTTTAATCCTCACACGCGCCTGATTGGTGTTCGTGTTCCAGATGACAAATTCATAAGAGATTTGTGTGTTTGTCTAAATGGTCCCATTGCTCTAACAAGTGCCAATATCAGTTCTCACGAGAGTGCACTAAACATAGAGGTTTTTATTTCAATCTGGATTTTTATTTTGTTTCCTTATTACCTTTAACAACAATTGAATAATACAGAATTTGTTAAGTAGGCAAATGCTCGCTCATTTGTATTTTCAATTTCATTTGCATTTTATACAGGAATTTTCATCACTCTGGCCTCTTATTGATTTAATTTTTGACAATGGCCCAATTACCATCAATAATTTGGACAAATCAGGATCGACCGTAATCAATCTTTCAGAGCAAGGATTATTTTCAATCATAAGAAATGGATGGTAATTTGGTCTAATGATATAATAGATTTTGTTTTCCATTATATTCAAATGTATAAATTGTAATTTTCTTTCTTTCAGTGCCTTGGAAGATACAGTTAAAAAGTTGTTGAAATATGGCCTACTAGAAGCTACAAAAACCTAAGAGTCAATAAATTTGTTTTGAACAGTGGCAAAATTTTGTATCTAATTTTAAAATATGTAATTATCAACTTGGTTTGTGTTTTAAAATTTCTTTGCTATGCATTATTTGGTCGATGTCATTTATCTGGTATAGAGTCCCTAATTTTTCATCTGATTTGCTTCCCCGAATAATAATGAGTGATGTAGATAGGTAATTTATAAAAATCTTCATTCTCTGACCATCAACAGTCCGTGAACAAGATGCCTTATGTGCACAGACATAAAAAATTATATTTTAAGTGCCATAATACATGTTGTTCTATTTTTTTAAAGTTTTTTCCCAATTCCTCCACACTGTCAAATCTCGGACCCCCCAAAGTATGCCACACCTTCGAACTAAGAAATTGTTAAAAATAAAAACTGCTATTTAATAAAATTGAATCTTATACACAATAATTAAACTGTATTAAATTTATAGTGGTGGTAATTTCATAAACTTAACGAGTAAGACCGGCTTATTAACGTATCTTTTTGTAAAACTTCTGCAGTTCAATAAACGAATATTATAATTATTTTCTGTCCGAATATCCGTCACGACAGAAAGTTAATCTTCACTGTCAATTTCAGAATAGTCTATATATATACTAGTATATAGTATATACTAGCGGGGCACCCGGCGTTGCCTGGGATTCTTAGACCTTTTTCTAATGTTTGTCTTTCTCGCTCCCGTTTCCTTCCCCGTTTGTTCTCGCGCTGTCAGTCGCTTTCTCGCTCTTGTTCGCCTTCCCGATCCGGACGCTTTACCGCTCTTGGTCGCTTTACCTTTCCCGCTCGCTATTTTGCTCTCAGTTGCTTTTTCGTTCCCTCTTGCTTTCCCATTCCCGTCTCCGCTCATTTTTTAATTCCCGTTTCCGCTCGCTCTCCCGCTCCGCTCATTTTGTAACGGATTTCAATTTTTTTTCTCTATATTTGATTCCCATTGACTCTCAAGGTTGTGTGAAAATTTCATTACGATCGGATGAATGGTGTAGCAATGCATAAAGGACATACATACATACATACATACATACAAACATTCATTTATATATATATACTAGCGGGGGCACCCGGCGTTGCCCGGGGTTTTTAGAGGTTTACCTAATGCGTTTCTTTTTCCTTCCCGCTTGCGCTCCCGCTCTCGGTCGTTATCCGTTCCCTGTCGCTTTCCCGCTCATTTTTTCGCTCTCATCAGTTCCCACCCCCCTAGAACCGATTCTACATACATACATACATACATAGATATATACATACATACACAGGGCCGGTCTTAGGCCGATTTGACCGATTGCTCCAAATAGGGCCCCGCGCTTGGTAGGGGCCCCGCAATTTATAGCATATCATTATAAATGGCAGTAATTTTTTTTTTATAAATTTCTATCAATGCACATAAAATCGGCTTTGATTTGTTTATAACATGCTATATACATGGAGGCACATCCCTGTTTTATCGAATTCACTTTTCATTTCTGGTGAAAAATAAACATTGCGGTTTTCCGAACCGAACTAAAATCTAACAGTATTTTTGTAATTTTATCCGTTAATTTTTCATTAATAGTTGCCATTGTCAATAATAGTTTCTAGTTTTGAAGAACACAAGCCAAAATATGAGTAAAAGACAAAGGGACGTCGGTAGAAAATATCTAAGTGGTAACATGAAGAGAACCTTACTTAGCTAAGGTAAAGAAAACTGAAGCAGAAAAAGAAAAAGGTGCGTTAGATAAATATTTGAGTAAATCAGTAGATCTGTTTGAAACTGAAAAATCAGACAAACAAGTCGAGTCAGACGACAGTGAAACAAATATTTCTAAAGAAATTACATCAGAAGAAGCTAGTAGTAGTTTTCTTTCTGGATGTAATGCTCAACAAAATACATCTGAATTATGTATAAATATATCTGTTAACACACACAAGGATAATGAGGATATTTCAGAATCAAGAGAAGAAAATTCAAACCCAGCACTATGTGATATTTTAAAGATAAAAGATGACCCTGCTACATGGCCAAATAAAATAAATCAAAATGTCAGAGATTATTTAGTGAACAAAGGACCCCCTAAGATCACTGTAGAAAATTTTCCGCAAAATGAAAAAGGGTTACATTTTTCGAAATTTCACTGTAAAAGAAAATTAAAAAATGGGGAAGTTATAGAACGACCATGGCTAATATATTCTGAATCATTTGATAAAGTTTACTGTTACTATTGCAAACTTTTTGACACAAATTCTGATTCTGCACTTGCTACTTCTGGATTTGACAGTTGGTCAAATATTCATACAAGATTAGAGGATCATGAAAAATCAAAAAAACATTTGCAATGTACACTTAATTGCTATGAACTGCAGCAAAGGTTATCTACTGGATTAACTGTTGATACATTAAATGAAAAATTAATAAGACAGGAAACAAAACGCTGGAATCAAGTCTTTGAGCGACTTGTTGCTTCTGTACAGTTTTTGGCAGAAAGGAACTTGGCATTTCGTGGGTCTGAAGAACAAAATGGAAATCCACATAATGGCAATTTTCTAGGCGTCATTGAATTGCTAGCAAAATTTGATCCAGTTATGCAAGATCATATACAGAAAATTATTAACAAAGACATTCATGATCATTATTTAGGCAAGACCATACAAGATGAAATTATTGATACTATAGGCCAAGCTGTTCTACAGGAAATTATTGCTAGAATTAAGTCGGCAAAGTATTTTGCAGTGATTCTTGACTGCACTCCTGATATCAGCCATCAGGAACAGATGTCAATGGTGCTAAGATATGTCGCTGATGGCACACACTCAGATGTCCCAGCAGGAATTTATGAACATTTTATAAAGTTTATTATAGTTGAGAGCAGCACTGGTGAAAATTTATTTAACACTTGTGAAAGAAATTAAAGTGCTAGGACTAGATGTTGAAAACATCAGAGGACAAGGGTATGACAATGGAGCTAATATGAAAGGGCACAATTCTGGAGTGCAAGCACGACTTTTGGAAAGAAATTCACGAGCTTTCTATACTCCTTGTGTGTGCCATAATTTTAATCTTGTTCTAGGAGATATGGCTAAAACGTGTTCAGATGCCATGACATTTTTTGGAACCCTGCAGCGTATTTACACCTTTTTTGCTTCATCTACAAAAAGATGGACTGTTTTTAAAAAGCATGTGAAAGGCCTGTCTGTTAAACCATTATCAGAAACAAGATGGGAATGTAGAATGGAAAGTGTTAAAGCTGTACGATTTCAAGCCGCAGAAGTGTGTGATGCTTTAGAAGAACTAGCAAAAAGCACAAATGATGCTCAAGGGAAAAGTGAGGCTGAATCATTAGTAAGCCAAATGACAAATTATAGGTTTCTGGTTGCACTATATTTTTGGCACTCTTTATTGTTTCAAGTAAATTTTACTAGCAAGGAACTTCAAAGCAAAACCATAGACATTGCCGCGGGGCTGACATCTTTTGAAAAATTGTTTGATTGGTTAAAGACATACCGAGAGACAGGCTTTGAAGCTGCATTGATTGATGCCAATGAGCTTGCAAATGAGTTAGAAGTTGAACCCATATTTCAACAGAAGCGCTGTTACAAGAAAAAGAAAATGTTTCTTTATGAATCTTCTGACGAACCAATTTTAGACCCCAAGACAGAATTCCGGGTAAATTTTTTCAATCAAGTTGTAGACAAAGCATTGCAATCTCTTCAACCACGGTTTATGCAGCTGAAAGAACACCATAAACTTTTTGGATTTCTATATAATTTTCAGAATATGTCTAAAGAAGATCTCAGAAAACATTCAGCCGACCTAGAAATTGCTTTGACAGACATTACAAAAGATATAGAAGGGTTCATGCTTTCCGAAGAAATGGAGGCAATTAAGCCAATACTGCCCGTTCAACAACAAAAACCCAAAGAACTCTTTAAATATTTGGCTTGTAATGATAGGTCGACTGCATTTCCAAATTTGTTCATAGCCCTAAAAATACTGATGACAATTCCAGTTACAGTCGCTTCCGGTGAAAGAAGTTTTTCAAAACTAAAATTAATTAAAACCTACCTTAGGTCAGTAATTCACCAAGAACGACTAAACAATTTGGCACTAATATCAATTGAATCTCCTATAAGTAGAGAAATTAATTATGAAAAAATTCTAAAAGATTTCGCAAGCAAAAAAGCAAGAAAGATCCACTTTGACTTATAGATTATTTGTTTATTATGACAATAACAAGAACTGTTTTGTTTAAATTCATTGTAATATGTTTATTATTGTTTATTGATTCGTTTGTGGAGTTATGTTTTTTTGTATAATAAATGTGTTTCAATAATTTTATTAATAGTAGTTATTGTAAAAAAAAATCAGGTGGGCCCCCGCAAGCATTCGTTAAATTGGGCCCCGCAATTCGTAAGGCCGGCCCTGTACATACATACATACATACAAACATTCATTTTTATATATATAGATGTGTGATTGTCTGTTTGCTTTTTTTATACAAATCCAAACTGCTGGACCAATTTAAACGAAATTTGGCATGGATATATAACAAAGAGTAGAAGGTGACAGCAGTGCCGTACTAAAGGCGATGCTGCTGCACAGGGCGCCAATTGCAGGATGAATGAACAGTGGCGTTGCCAGAGGACAGGGAGAGAAAACTGCATTGGGGGCGCCAGAAAGAAACGGCTATCGTTGCCTTCTTTCATCAGAAGTGGCTCAGACTACCCCTCCCCGCCGGTCATCAGGTTTTTTGGGAGGAAAAATAAAACGATGGTTTTGACAAAAATTGAAGTGGCAAAATTAAAAACCGATGTGATGTTGTAGGGGCGCATTCATTAGACTTTTTCCCGTTTTCCCAGACGCCAAAACCCCTATCTACGCCGCTGGGTCAAAGGGTATTTTCTAATTTAATTTAAAAAAAAATTTTTTATGACCAAAAAACATTCTAGGCCAAAAGTGCCTATGTACTACGACAATCAAAGTTTACATAGTAAAATTCAAATTTAGTTTACGTACCATAACGTTTGAAGGTTTCAAGCAATTTTATCAAATCTATTTTACGTCTTATGTGCTAAAAAAAAAGTTAGGAGAGAGTGGAATAAAGAAAATGAGCGCAATCAGGAACGGATTGGGAGAACTAGCGGAAACTGGAGAGCAAGCGGAAAAGGAAAAGCGGACGGGAACGGGAGAGCAAGCGGGAATAGAAGAGTTAACGGAAAAGGGAGACAAAGTTTTTAGTGAATTTATTTGAAACATCAATTTGAAGCTTTTTATATACAAACTTGTATTCTGGCTTTGTGTGCGTCTTTCCAATGGTTTCTTTCTCTGTACATGTCTGTACACAAATCTTTCAAGTATAATTTAACCAGCTTTTTGACTAGCTACGAAGCTGAAACTTTCAGCATAGCTTTATATTGGATGACAATACAATTAAAAAAACAAAAAATCTGTATTTGAATATTTTTTGTATTTCTAAATCGAGTGTTTTTGAAATAAAAGTTTGTGTTGAAAAACTCGTTTTTATTTTTGTAAAGTTTTATTAAGAATGTTAAACTCCCAGACTCTATGGACTCTAATGTTCTATAGCTTTAAATTTGTTACCTTTAATATTGACCAAATTATTATGACTCTAAAATCCATGCATAGATATTTAGCAATACTATATATAGGCATCGATAGATATCTATGGTCAATACAATACAGTTCTGCGGTAGATTTTGAATTAAACTTTCGGTATGCTGTTGTGGTTTTTAAAGTCTTAAAATTATGAACAAGACTAAGAGGGCCAGCCTGGTTGCGGACAGTTCTTCAACTGCCTGCAGTAATAAAAATAGTTATGATGATATTAAACTGGACGTTTTGACAGTTCTCAGCGTCGCTGCAAAATACATAACATTAACTGATCTTGCAAAAAAGTACGAAATGATTCACAACAGTACCATTCCTTATTCAGCTTTGGGTTACGATTCCGTTTACAGCTTACTTAAGGGCTATCCAAAATCTGAGATCGAATTCATGTTTAAAAGTGGAGAGGTGTTTTGCAAGTCTGTTGAAAAAGAGTGCCTTCAAAATGTGACAAGTCTTATTAAGAGGAGTAAGACATTTTCACCAAGAATATTTAATTCTATAAAAAAGCCGGTTGAAAAGATTCCACCAGGTTTTAATAAGGTTCATTATGATTTTTGGTTGGTCCTATTGCCCCGGCGGTCCGCAATGGCAACACGCAATAGCAATTTTACTGTTTATTGCCATGGCGAATCGCCGGAGCAATAGATTTTACGATGCTTTTTAGCTATTAAAAACTAAATAATTCCAAACTAACTTAACTGCAATACCTCTTTTAAGTTCCGTATTTTACTTATTTATTCCTTTCGTAGAAGTATGACAATCGCAAGATGTTCAAAGATCAAGTAATGAATCTGATGGCAAGCTATCCTATGGGTATAAAGTTGAGTGATTTTTCTGATGCATTTGCCAAAAGGTATGGTCGCTACATAAACTTTGAACAAGTTGGCTTCAGCAACTTAGAAGATATGTTGAAAAGCATGTCAGACATTGTTACAATCAAAAGAGAATTTAATTCACTCGTTGTCTTTGGAAGATTTCAAAAGCCGATAACCAAGCTTATTCCCAGTTAGAATTTTTTAATATTTTAATAGATTTCTTTAAATAACATTATTTATCGTTTTGTGATATTTTGAAGTTGTAAAATTTGTGCTCCCATAGATCATAACAGAAATTGACACATTTAGTTATTTTTGTCCAGCTATTTGATTTGTTGGATTGATATTTTTTTTTTACTTCTAATGGCTATAACTTTTGAAATTGCCAGATAATGCTACCCAATTAAGATCACAAGTTGAAGCAAATATTAACAAGCAGAAACAGGAAGTGAAACCAATGGAGCTATCTCCTGAGTTCAAAAGAAATCTTGTGCTGGTTAGAAATTCATGCTTTTATTATCACCATCCATTGATTAAATCTTACTTAATCTCTCGATTGTAAACATTTATTTAAAATTCATTAAATATTTTTTGATTTTAAGCAATATAAAATTTTAAGAAAAATATAAAATTTGTTATTTGGCTGGATTAAGTCAATTTTTCTACAATGCTTTTATCTACTCGTCGTCTCTGTTTGTCTTTCTGTTTCTCTGTCTGTTTCAAATCTTGCAATCAATTTTTGAGTCACTTCCTGATGATAGATTTTTTTCAAATTTTGCATACATGCTCAAAATAGAAGACAATGCAATATTCAATTATTAGTTTTACAATAAGTCAATTAATTTAGTTAATTTTAATTAATTTCATTTTTATATGGGAAGAAAAAATTATAAAAATTATAATTAATATAAATTATTATAAATAATATAAATTATAAATTATTATAAAATTATAAATTATTATAAATAATATAAATTATAAATTATTATAAATTATTATAAAATTATAAATTATTACAATTAAATAATTATAATTATAAGAAAAAATTGATTGCAAAATTTGTGTTTTAATTACATATAAAAGCATTGGGTTTTAAAAATTTGTTTTTAATTTACTTGTTAAGCAAACTAGTTTCATTAATAAAATGTTAATATAAGATTGTAAGTTTAAGACATAGTAATAAAGCAACAGGAATGCTTCCTGCTTATAAGGTCAGACAGTTTTGCAGGCATCTTGAATATGACTTAACAGTTAGGTGTTCCATCTCAGTTATTAATAGATTGATAAAAACAATTGATGGGTTAAATAATAAATACATCAAATGTCAGTAACACTGCATTGAACAATAATATTAATGATAGCTTTTTCAATTCAGGTCTTACGAAGCAGCCCTGAGGGAATCTTGTCATACAAGTTTGCTAAAGTTTTTAAGGTTATTAAATTTTGTCTTTAAATTCTATAGCTATTGCTTTTTTAATCAAAAATGGAAGTTTATTTGTTTTGTAATGATGATAAAATCTTACAGTCATGTTATTAAACAAAAATGTATAATTTCTATATACAGTTAGAGTATAGTAAAGCTATGTATAGCTTTATGAGTTATATTTATAAATCTAAAAAATAAAATAATTTATATCTAGTAAACAGCCTTAGTGTGCTTCTAAATGTATATAAGACTTTGCTTCTACATGTATTTGTTCTTCCTTACAGGCAAAAACAGAAGAAGATCTTCCACCGGAATGGCGTCAACACAAAAGCATGATCGACTTGATGGTTCGTCTTCCAGACTTGATTCGTCTCGTCCACGATTCCTTCTTCTATTTGATATTTCCAGCGGGAACTTCGTATGATCCGGATAGCTTTAAAGCTAGAAAAATTGAAGCGCAGAACTTTTACATGACTGTTGTAAAAGATTTCTTCTATGATGTTCTATTCGACAAGCCTTCTGGTCTGTTGAAGGAAGAAATTTTAAGCAGGTTTGAGGTTAGTGACATGAACTGATATGTAATTTCTCTTTAATAGAAGTTTTTCGGTATTTTTTACGGAATAAATAATATAATTTTTTTATTATTAGGAAAGATATGGTGAGGAAATCCGCTTTACGATTCTGAATGTTGTCAGTCTTGATGGACTTATAGTTAAAATGATGGACGTACTGACTACAGATTATGCTGGTGGAGGTAAGTGTGTGTATTTAATTGTTTATATATTTATTTGGTTTTCTAAGATAGAGATAAAATCAATTTCTTTCATTAAATATTTTTTTATGTATTGTTTCATTATATTTATTTTTTATTTTAGGAAAAGTACTTGTCAAGTTGAAGGCTTTTTCTGACATTCCTGAGAGTGGAAAGAATTCAGTCGATGTTAGATTCAAGAGAAATATTTTATTTTTTGTTTTAATTTATTTGCGATTCATAACAAAAAGTTTTGGTAATTTTAAATTTCTTATAACGTCACTGTTGGTCTTGCTTGCTTGCTTGAATGTTTGCAAACTTTGAAAGTGAAAATTAACTAACTTCCCGTCATCCAATCGAGTTGAAATTTTCATCACACCTCATGACAATACATTCTATTAATATTGTTGAGAAAAATTTTTTAAATTAAAAATAATAATCTTTGTTTTAAAGCAAAAACAAATTAAATGCAGTTATATAGATATATAGATGTTTGCTTATATAAATAAATTTCGAAAAATGCCGTTTTTAAAGAAACATTTTTGCAACAAATGAAAATCTGGGAAATCCTGAAATATAGAGGATTTTTGAAAAAACCGGGTTTTTATGACTTTCAGGTTATCATACTAAACAATTTCTGTATTATCACCCAGTATGTTTTCAACTTGGGTGTATCTTTAAATGTTGATACATTTCTTCGAATTTAACTTTTCGTGACAAAATTTAAACCTGTGATTAAATGTTAGGAGTTGAGTTATTTATTACTAATTATTACCTTAAACCAAGAAATTATTTAATTTTTATGGTGATGTCTTTATTTTATTTTTTTAAAATCAGGCCAACTTCATTCTCAAGGATTGCATTCTAGAAAATGGCTACACTTACCACACTCCAGATCTTCCTGAAAGCTTTCATGTTGTTATATCAGATGCAGATATCTCTGGAATTTTCTACTTTCAATTTCATTCCTCCATCCATGAACTTGATGATTGCATGGACAGCTTGCAGTAAGCCATCTTGTTAATATTTAATACATCTGTAGTCTTTTTAGTTTCTAATGTAGCAGCAATAAATTTTTAAAATCATCGTTTTTATTTGTCATCGTTTATTGTCAGGTCGTTTTATGAGTCAAAATTGGGTCAGAATTACATTGTGCCCGACTCCTTGTTGAAAGTTGGACTTATGTGTGCCTGCAAGTATAACAATCAATGGCACAGATGTATAGTGGAGAAGGTTCTCTTTGAAGATGTTTATGTAAGTTTTATATTTAAGTTTCTTGAATATATATGTATATTTCTTATTTTTGGTTTTATTTCTCTGTTTCACTTTTTTGTTTTGATATGATGATTACTTAGCTGAATGTAATATTTATTTTTCAAAATAAATATTAAAAATTGATTATTTAAGAAAATATATTAACTTTTTATTTAAATGATATTCATATGCATTATTTTCTTCCCAGATTCTGTATGTTGATTATGGAACTCAAAGCTGGGTAGACAAACATGAACTGAGATTTCTCAGGTTTGTACATTTTATATTATAATTAATAATATTTATTATGTATTTATGTATGTTAGCAATTTCGCATAACGCTGTGACCGTGGTGGTCAGCAGTTGATAAAATTAGTTCGTGCAGATGTGTAATAAAAGTTATTATGTAATTGTACACTGTCAGTCCTAAAGATAAAAAGATGTGGTGCTATAATAGAAAAATAATATATAATGAGATTTTACCAAATCTGTCATTTTTACGGGCTATTTCTAGTAATAAAATAATAACTTAAAACTTCTTTTAATTGAGATTGAAGTCTCGTTGAGACTGGCTTGTTGTTAAACTTTGTGTTTGTGTGTAAAGAAACACAAATTTGTTAATAAGGATTAAAACAAAAAAAGTCTTGTGCCGACTGAAATAACTTTCTGGCGATTAGCTGAAATTAAGAAAAAAATATAAATTTTAGAAAATTAATTTTTTTTATGTTTGATATGCTTTTATGTTTTTCTAGTATTTCATAATTTTTTTTAAATATATCGTAGACGATAAAGATAAATTAGCTACAAAAAATGTAATGAAATCAGGACAAAACGTTTGTGTGAATGATTTTTTTCAGACAATTTAGAATCTCTATATGTTTCTTCAAATTTGAGCTCATAATTTGTGACAGGACTATTAAACAGGACTATAGCTGTTTATTTAACAGGATTATAGCTGTTTAAAGATAAAAATTGTGTTATTTTATTTTTTTTAATTTTAAAATAGTTTTGATTGCATTTATATTTTTTATTGAATAAAGGAAAGAATTTTCCAAAATGAATGTCCAGGCATTAAAAGGACGATTATCGGGAATCAAACCTGTTGGAAAGGAGAAAGTCTGTCCCTGCATTTTGTTGCTTTAATGTCTTTTTTTATCTCATTCTATATTAAGTTTCATATTTACAGTTCAGGGCAATCAATAATGATTTCTCCATGAAGTTAACTTAAATTTGTTTGTTAACAATGCAGATATATTCCAAGGAGGCATTCAATTTTTTTCTCGACTACACAGAACAGCCAGTTAATTCTCTCTTAATGACTTATGATGATGATGTAAGCTCTTGTTCTTATTCAAAAACTTTCTATTTGGACAAGTTTATGAAATGAGTATCAACCGTGGTCTTATTGGTGGCAAGGAAATGGTTTAATGTGTAAATAGCTCCTTTAGTTGCTGAAGACTAGCTGTGAAAGAACATATTTATTGTTATAAAAAGTTGATGGAAAGATATTTGGATGGATGTAATATTGAACATTTCTATCAAATTTGGATGGATGTAATATTGAACATTTTAATCAAATTTAAATAGATGTAATGAACATTTCAATCAAATTTGGATGGGTGTAATATTGAACATTTCAATCAAATTTGGATGGATGTAATATTGAACATTTCAATCAGATTTGGATGGATGTAATATTGAACATTTCAATCAGATTTGGATGGGTGTAATATTGAACATTTCAATCAAATTTGGATGGATGTAATATTGAACATTTCAATCAGATTTGGATGGATGTAATATTGAACATTTCAATCAGATTTGGATGGATGTAATATTGAACATTTCAATCAGATTTGGATGGATGTAATATTGAACATTTCAATAAAATTTGGATGGATGTAATATTGAATATTTACAATAAAATTTGGATGGGTGTAATATTGAGCATTTTAATCAAATTTGAATATTGCAGTAGAATAAAGTTCTGGAAAGTTGTAACTGAAAACTAATCTATGTAAACTAATTGATTCAAGTTATTTTTAAGATAGCAGTGATTATAATATTTATAATAATGGTTGATCACTTCTTTCAGTATTTGATGGTGATTATGATGTCGTTAGTGATGATAATATTGATAGTTTTTCTAATAAGATGATGATGATGATTTTTCTACAGGGAGTAATTCTTCTTGATATCCATTATGTCGAGATACCAAACAGCATGAGTAGTGCTCACAATAAGAGGTACGGATTGATCCTAAACAATGTGATGATTGAAAGAAACTTTGCTGAAGCGGTTGAAGAGGTTAGGAGTTGTTTTATTAATTCATTTTGTCTTCTGTTTGTCATAAAATTGTAGATTTTCATCAAGTTGTTTTGTGGACGTAAAATAATTTATTTATTTTTGTTATTATTAGCCTGTTTTGGTTAGAATGCTGAAAGAAGTTGAAGCGGAAGATGGAAACGAGAAATCTGATGAAAGTTTATGGTAAGTTCAAACTTTGATGTCAAATGGGAACATGATGGTATAGTTCAAGAGCGCACCCAAGAGGGCGTTTCTAAACAAAATTGTTCTGCAAAAAAATTTTACTATGGCGAAAATATATCCAGTTTTACAGAACTTGATTTGACTGTATTAAAAGCTTTTGTTGTTGACTTCATTACAATAAACATCAATATTTTTTTATTTTTACTGATTATTTTAGTTATTTAAATTTTTTTCAAAGAATTATAATGGTATAATTCATTCATTTATTTAATTCGATTTATTGTTTTTTTTTACACAAAAAGCTTTGCAAAGCCGAAAAGAAAGCCTCCGACAGAAATAAGTCACCCTCCTAGCAACATAACAAAATTGTTAGTTTTCCATCACTTTTTGTTTTTATAAAAAATTGAAATGTAGTTTATTACATTTTTAAGTAGTAATATAATAATATATAGATATTAATTAAATAAATAATGAATTAATGTCTTTTATAAAAGAGATAATGAACAAAGGTGAATTGTAATAGCAATGATTTTGTTCAATTTGTCCAAATATCTAAATATTTAATTGTTTTCAAAATAAAAAGAAATGAAACTAAATTTAGATTAGTTTGATCT
Organism: Erpobdella octoculata; assembly: GCA_963978895.1. Lineage (NCBI taxonomy): Eukaryota > Metazoa > Annelida > Clitellata > Hirudinida > Erpobdellidae > Erpobdella > Erpobdella octoculata. The sequence continues at coordinate 26,965,271 of OZ022243.1, read as the reverse complement.
TATTAATTCTCTTTTTTATTAAATTCCATTTAATTTCAAATCAGCCACAAGCTGACAGATGAATACAGCATGACACTGATCAACCTCAACTCGATGGCTTATATCGCCAGCTGTGATCTTTCCTCCTTCTTCTGGGACTATGATATCGCTTATTCTAGGGTTAGTTGAAGAACTTTGATTTCTTTACTTCCCTCAGCTTTTTTAGCAATTTGATTTGTGAAACCAACAGTATACACAACAACAACTTATGTTCTAGTCGTGTATATTGTTAGGATTTTCCTAGTACAAATATGAAACTGTTTTCTATCAAATGTGCTCGTGCTTGGATCTGGTATAATATTTCTAAGTCAATTTCATCTCTATCTTGTTTTGCATCTTCGAAGAAACTATCTTAATTATACTTCCTCACTAAATGATCAAATGATTCATTTTTTTATTTCTTTCTTCTTATAATATATTTGTTTTTTTTCTTAAACAATATTATGTAAGTATCATTTTTATGTTAAGAGTGATCCATGAGTGGGATAACTATCCCTTTCCTTTGTTATTACTCAAATGCCAACTATCTGTTTTTTTGTCCAAATAAATAAAGAAATTGAAATTAAAATTCAACGGGCCTATAGTAGTGATGGAGATCAAAACATTTAGCACCTTTTGCTAACTAAAAAATTTCAAAGCAGACAATTTAACATTTAAGATAGGCAGATGTATTTTTTTAAATTGTTGTTAACAAGATATGCAGACGTATCTTGTTAAATTGTTGGTTACATGGGGAGATTTATTGAGACTTTGTTGGGATTAGAAGTGTAGGTTAAATATTTTTAAGTGTGTATTGACTATTTTAAGGTTAGGAGATAACATAGATCAGTCAAATTACCAGCATATTTTGTAAATCTTAATGTTATTTTTTCTGTAAACAGCCCACTGTTTGTTTCTTAGATGAAGTAGTAAGTAGTATGGCTGCGCGGGTATGCCCATACCCGCGGGTTTACCCGTACCCCGCCAGGTTTTGCGGGTACGGGTAGGGTAGGCTCTGAACGAGTAAAGCTAAATAATTTACGGATAATGGGTATACCTGCAGGTAAAGAGTACACGGGGTACACCATTTTACCCATGGGCCAGATACGAGTATGACAAAAAATTGTCGGGTCGGGTACAGATTTTGTTTTACCCGCACAGCCCTAGTAAGTAGTATGACTAAAGTTGTAATGATTGTTGTGATGTATAAGAAAATTTGAGATTTAATTATTCATCATCATCATCATCATCATCATTTATTTTTGAAACGTCCCTATTCCACGCTATGCTAGGGTTGGACGTTTTTCCATATCAGGCCCCTCCACAAGTCACGATCCAGGGCAGACTGCCGCTTCAGGCCCAGCTCATCCATGTCTTTCTTCACACATTCCCACCAAGTCTTCCTACTTCTACCTTTACTTTTCACTCCTACAACATCCACATCTCTAATTGCCGAAACCCAATCATCTGCACTTTTGCGCTCCAAATGTCCAAACCACCTTAGTCTTCCACGTCTCACCACATCAGCCACACAAGGAACATTCAGAAGGCTATACAAATCCACACTACGTGCACGATCATTCAACGAAACACCACACATCCATCTAACCATCATACGCTCTGCCCTTTCTAAACTTCTTAGATTCTCCACCTTCATAGACCATGTTTCAGTGCCATAAACAAGGACACTTTGAACACATGCCCTATACACCTTTCCTTTCACATGAAAGGATGCACCACGGGTGGTCAAGATAGGAGATAACTCTTTGAATTTAGCCCAGGCAGAACGCACTCTAGCTCTCACCGCCTCATCTACACCTCCTCCTGAACCTAATGTGTCACCTAGGTAACAGAACTTGGTCACACACTCCACCTTTACACCTGGCTCAACCTCAACCTCGCCCAATAACTCTTCCTGAACAGAACCACCAGCCACACAACTCTTACAACGGAAGCCAACAAGATCTTTCAAACTACCCAAAATGCCACTGCACCTTTTATGGACCCAACTCTTACAATCCACACAACAAATAGAATTGGAGCCAACACCTTTTCTGCATACACTGCATGGCCATTTACCCGACTTCTCCACCTGTCCCATTCCGGCCCGACACTTCATGATTTTTGTCTTACTCGCATTCACTCTAAGGCCTTTCGCTTCCATGCCAATTTTCCATATCCTTAACTTTTCCAGGAGAGAATCTTCTGTCTCAGCTAATAAAACAAGATCATCAGCATAGAGCAGTTCCATTGGCAAGCCTACCCTGAGCTCCCGTGATAAGGCCTCTAAAACAATGATAAACAACAATGGGCTGAGAACTGAACCCTGATGCACTCCAACCTTAACGCTGAAAGCATCACTCTCCTTCCCATTCACTCTCACCACTGTCGCTGCATCATCATACATAGTTCTTATCACGGAAACTAACCATTCATCCACACCTAGACATCTCAGAGCCCACCACACTATCTCACGAGGTACTCTATCAAATGCCTTTTCAAGATCAACAAAGGCCATCCACAGATCTTTGTTCTTGGCAAGATACTTTTCCTGCAGCTGACGAACTATGAAAATAGCATCGGTAGTACCTTTCCCCATCATGAAACCAAACTGCATACCATCAATTTTCACAATCTTCCTTACTCTTTTTTCAATCACCCTCTCTAAAACTTTCATTGCATGTTCTAATAGTTTAATGCCCCTGTATGAGCCACACGCTAATGCATCACCTTTTCCCTTGTAGACATTCACCATCCAGCTCTTATTCCAGTCTACAGGGGTTTTACCATCCTTCACTACTGCATTGCACACTTCAGTCATCCACACTATACCAACAGCTCCAGCAGCTTTCAACATGTCTGCCACCACTCCTGAAGGTCCTGCTGCCTTGTTACGTTTCATCTTATGGATTGCATTACTAACTTCCAGAGTAGTTAACTTTTCACTAGGTCCACAAACAGGACTTACATGAGTTAGTCCATTTGCATCCCAAGTGAACTCCTCATTAGAAATTCTATCATAATGCGCTCTCCATACCTCCAACAACCTACTATCCTCAGCCACAACCTTACGCATTAGCTGCTTGGCTACCCTAAACACATTTCCTTTCCTGTCCTCCCTATCCAAATCTTCGCAAAAAGTCTTTCGTACAGCGTTCTTAGCATTAAAGATAGCTTTCTTAGCCATGCGTTTGGCCTGGTTGTAGCTCTCCTTGGTTGCTAGATTTTTCCCATGTTGCTGGCACTTCAACAAGTTAAATAGCCGACGTTTCTCTTTTACAAGGGCAGCAACCTCTTCATTCCACCACCATGTTTCCTTATGCCTACTAATACCTTTTGTAACCCCACACACAGCTACTGCTTCCTGAAGCAAACACTGCTTCAAATCATTCCAGATTTTCTCGACATCACCAAGACCATTCATCACCACAGCAGCTTTAGCTTGCACTCTTTCTTTGAAGATGCATTCCGTCTCTGTCTCTTTCAGCTTCCAAACCTTACATCTTTCTACAAATTTCACATTACATTTTTTCACCCTCTCATTCAGCTCCATAACACAAATAAGCAGTTTGTGCTGTGGGATACATGCTTCACTTCGGATAATCTTAACGTCCCTAATAAATTTTCTCTCAGACTTTCTGACTAAAATGTAATCAACAACAGTCCGACACCCACCAGACTCATATGTTATCAACTTATTATCATCCTTTTTAAACCAAGTGTTGGCGACAGCAAGGTTCAATGAATCAGCAAATTCTAATATCATCTCACCTTCCAGATTTCGCTTACCAAACCCACAACCACCATGAACACCTTCAAATCCATCAATACCAGTTCCCACATGTCCGTTAAAATCACCACAGATCAACAAATTCTCATCAACATTTATATCAGACACAACCTTAACCATCATAGCAAGAAATTCCTCTTTCTCCTCCATCGGCCGACCTACTTGCGGAGCATATATAGACAACAAGTTCAGCACCGACTTACCCACAATTACACGAAGCAATAACAATCTCTCACTCACACGCTTGACCTCCAACACTTTCTCAACCCATCTATCTGCTACCAGCATTCCTACACCATGAATTCCTTTCTCAGAACCCATCCAGAAAAACTTATACTCACCAAGTTTTCTGGCACCTTCACCTTTCCAGCCAGTCTCCTGAAGACAACAAAAATCTAAACATCGTCTTGCTGCCATATCAGCAACCTCACCATCTCTTCCCCTCATCGTTCCAACATTCACAGAACCAATTCTCAAACAAACACTTGAACCCTCTAAATTCTTCTTCAGGCCCATAGCAAACTTTTCACTTCCGTCTAGGCCCAGAAAAGGAAGCGCGGACCTTGTTTGACCGGGCGACGTCCGAGCCGGCATGGAATTCTTTGTTTCGTAACCCATATGGAATTTGGAGCAAAGTTTTACCCGGATGCCCTTCCTGCGAACCTCCCTTTAGTCGCCTTTTACGACACGCATAGGAGGATACACGGTGGTTCTATTCTATCGGCCCGAACCACTAAGCCTTGTAGTTAGTTATTGAAAGAGCCCAAAAATTGAAATTTACAAAACGATTTGTTGACATTCTACAAATATGAGTACCGAAAAGAAATTGAAATTGCGTGGAAGCAGACATGTCATCTAATCGAAGCATTCGTTCATTGGTTCATAATGATTTTAAATAAATTTTTATATTATAATTAAATTGCATGCAGTCATTTAGCTAGTTTTTTTGTAGTGGTTGGTTTGAAATATTAGTAAGGCTTGAATTTGTATAGAAGCATTTTATTTATAATGAGTTTTATGTTGCAGATACTCGATACACGAGGTAGACTTGAAGTTTCCAGAACAGACCATCCACGACTTTTCACAAAACTTATGTGAGTTAAAGTGAATATTTAAAGATGTTTAACATGCAATTATACATAAATTTAATTTAATTTGTTTAAAGTTAATGAAATGTTTTAAAAGTTAGTCGATTACTTGTGAGATTTAGGAAATTGTTAAACTATTTTAAAATTAATTTGGAACATATTTTTTTAAAAATTTGCTTCCACAGGGCTGAAATACCGAGGTTAAGAAATGGAGCGAAGTCATCGGGACGAACGTCTTTGACGCTTTTTGAATTGGAGTTGTAAGTGTTGTTCTTTTGTACGGACGTTGTTCAAAGATATTATTAAATTAAAAATAGAACTATCTGTGATATATATTTGGTTGTTGTAGTGTATCTGAACTTATGGAGAAGTTGAATCATATCAGCGAGCACCTGAAGATGGCTGTACAGCGTGTCATCAGTACATTCAATCCAAATGACATTTACTGGACTGTGGGTTTTCATATTTGGTGTTCTTTTTTATTTGCTCATTTTAATGGTTTTTCAGAAAATAATTTTTGTTTGAATTTCAAGGGTGAAAAAGAATTAGAAGTGCTCAACGATGAACTGGATTCCTTCTCGCAGTACAACCAAGAAAATCCCAAAAAAGAAACGAACTTGAGTAAGACTAATTCGAGGTTGGTAAACAGTCATGTCTCTCCAGCTGATGATGCAAGTGGAAGAATAGACAGCAGCAGCATGCTTCCAAACACACCGACTAAAGAGAGCAACTACCTCAAGGACTGGTTGTCCAAGTTGAACTCGGGAGAGAAAGGTCGTCGCAGGTCGACCGATCTTTCATTCGATGTTACGAAAAAAACCAACAATGAAAGGTTGGCTGCAACAAATAGGTCTTTGTACTTTTAACTAAACATTCTATTATTATTGATTTTTTGTTTTAAATATTTAATGAATCATGAGAATGAATTTTTAAAAGACTGTTATTGTGACTTTTTTTTTTATAAAATCTTTACTTGTCTGTTTTTAAAAACCTCACATTCTACTGCAATTCTTTGTTTTTTTTAAGTGTTCACACGATAGAGTATATTTTTTTATTTGTCTTTGATGTTTTATAAATTAAATTGAGCAACTTTGGACTTGTATGGTAATAGATTTTTATTTATTAAATAAGTCAATGAATTAACATGTTAAATATGTTTGAGAGTTATTTACTTTATTATTTATCTTATTTTTAATATGATCAAAGAATTTCTTGGGAAACTTTTAACAGCTTTCATTTTGTTTGGTTTTGTGTGTCTATAATTGGATTGTTTTAAGTGAATAGTGAATGAGTTGAATAAAATCTGTTTAAAAGTATCATTGTTATGGTTTCGATCGCTGCCATTATGTCGTATCTTTTTGGATGAGTTGCATTATTTTGCATCTTTAATGCTGGAGATTAAGTTAGCAGTTCGCATCTGATAAGCAGTTAGATAATTTCGAATAGGCTTGTAGTACATGAAGGATTACATCATTGGGTTAAGTAAGAACAATCACAACTTTAAACTGCTTTCTAATACTAGTATATTGTGTTTGTGACAGCTCCACTAAGGAACATGCTCAGAGACGAAATGACGTTAAAGAGAAGAAAGCTGAACGAATATTGACTTCCAACAACTATCAGTCACCGGCTTTAAAATGTAAGCCTGCAGTAGTCTCTGAGCAAACATCTTCAGAAGTAAACAAAACATTTAATGTAATGACGACTCATCAGAATGCATCAACAACCACGGTCACTTCAACCTCTCGACCGGATCTTCCTGTCGTTACGGCAACTACACAAAATGCTGCTACATTTACAACACCAGTATCACAAAATTTTATGGCAATTCCGGTTCTCGAACAAAACGTTACGACTTCTAGAACGAACCCTGAAGAAAATGGCTTAGCAGTTTCAAAAATGATATCCGAAAAAAATATTGTGGCAGCATCGACAAGTGCATTTCTCAGCAACGTCACATTCTCCGGCACTACTGACTCGGCTAGGAACGGCGATAAAAGCTCTGCGACTTGTCTCGATTTGCAGATATTAGAATTTTGGGAAAAAGATGTAAAAGAGAATCAAATACAATTTAATGGTAGTTCAACAGTGGGTTCATCTGAATTCATGCGCGATAAATGGGCGGGTTGGGAAATTTCTGAGATGGTTGCTGAAAGTGATGTGGAGATGGCTTACAAGGATGAAAAAGATGCAAAGTTAGAACCACTGGATCTTTCGCTTGCAACTGTAAACTCCTTGGTGGATAAAGAGAATATTCCTGCTAGTATTAGTGCCTCTTCATCATCGTTATTTATCAAACCTCTTTCTGAGGTTAAAGAGTTCATTCCCTGTGCTTACAATTCTGGATCGGTCATCAGTCAACCTTTACGTTTTCCACGTCCTGTGACTAGAAATAGTACTCCATACCAATCCAACCCGTTCAGTTACCTGTCGTTTCCAAACCGCATTCATGCACCCCAACCTCTGATGATGATGCCTACATACAATCCTTTTGTCTCGTTTGTTAACAATAACCCGATTGTTTACATGCAGAGGCCTAATGTTCCCAGTAACATCTTCTTTCGGATGCCACCATGCAGGCTGCCTTGACATTCCATAGTATTGGTTCGTTTTTTTTGTGCGAGGACTTCATTTTTTTCTGTTTATTTGGCTTCTGTTGTTTTCAGTGTAACATGTTAATATGTTAATAATTGCCTTACTTGAGTTTGTTTCTTATCGTTCTTTCTCTTGAAATAACAACATCTAATAAACAATATCTCTTTCTGAACATATCTCAATTGGTCATGTGTCAATAAATTAGGTCATTTTACTTCTATATTTTTTTACACAAAAATGACATTTAGGAAATAACTTTCAAGAAAATGCTAAAAGTAATGGTTATAACATTATCTCATGGTTACTTTTTTGGATTTTAAAGGAGAGGATATCCATGTTTACAATAATGTTTAATGTTTACATTTAAGTGGGTTGTTGTTTGTCTGCACATTTCATGTTCTAAGCTAGGGATCTCTAGGGAAAAGTACAAAGGAGTTGATCTCTTTCTGTTGATTATTTTTTCATTAGTGTACTCTGTCACGTGTTAATATTATTGTTTTATTAGTTGTACTCTGCCACGTGTTAATATTATTGTTTTATTAGTTGTACTCTGCCACGTGTTAATATTATTGTTTCATTAGTTGTACTCTGCCACGTGTTAATATTATTGTTTTATTAGTTGTACTCTGTCACGTGTTAATATTATTGTTTCATTAGTGTACTCTGCCACGTGGTAATATTATTGTTTTGAGTTTTATTACTTTTTTCAAAATTTTGCTTCGACATATATTCCACATATTGATTCTAGTTATTGCTTTCAGTATTATCCTTTTCTGCTACCTAAGTCATTTATATTTTTTTACACAAAAATGACATTTAGGAAATAACTTTCAAGAAAATGCTAAAAGTAATGGTTATAACATTATCTCATGGTTACTTTTTTGGATTTTAAAGGAGAGGATATCCATGTTTACAATAATGTTTAATGTTTACATTTAAGTGGGTTGTTGTTTGTCTGCACATTTCATGTTCTAAGCTAGGGATCTCTAGGGAAAAGTACAAAGGAGTTGATCTCTTTCTGTTGATTATTTTTTCATTAGTGTACTCTGTCACGTGTTAATATTATTGTTTTATTAGTTGTACTCTGCCACGTGTTAATATTATTGTTTTATTAGTTGTACTCTGCCACGTGTTAATATTATTGTTTCATTAGTTGTACTCTGCCACGTGTTAATATTATTGTTTTATTAGTTGTACTCTGTCACGTGTTAATATTATTGTTTCATTAGTGTACTCTGCCACGTGGTAATATTATTGTTTTGAGTTTTATTACTTTTTTCAAAATTTTGCTTCGACATATATTCCACATATTGATTCTAGTTATTGCTTTCAGTATTATCCTTTTCTGCTACCTAAGTCATTTTATAGCTTTTTTTCTCGTTAAAAATAACATCAATAAACAAAAATCTGAAGTTTATTATCTTCTTTTTTGTTACATTAGGTTGTTTTTTTTTTATTATTTTTTGGATAAATGACATAGGTAAACAACTTTTAAGGAAATGCTAAAAGAAAGAAGTTTGACAAATTATGTCAAAGAAATGTAATTTCTGAGTTTATACCTGGGGAACATATAGTTATGATATCTACCTGGATGAACATATAGTTATGATATCTACCTGGATGAACATATAGTTATGATATCTACCTGGAGGAACATATAGTTATGATATCTACCTGGATGAACATATAGTTATGATATCTACCTGGGGAACATATAGTTATGATATCTACCTGGAGGAACATATAGTTATGATATCTACCTTGAGGAACATATAGTTATGATATCTACCTGGAGGAACATATAGTTATGATATCTACCTGGAGGAACATATAGTTATGATATCTACCTGGAGGAACATATAGTTATGATATCTACCTGAGGAACATATAGTTATGATATCTACCTGAGGAACATATAGTTATGATATCTACCTGGAGAACATATAGTTATGATATCTACCTGGAGGAACATATAGTTATGATATCTACCTGGAGGAACATATAGTTATGATATCTACCTGGAGGAACATATAGTTATGATATCTACCTGAGGAACATATAGTTATTATATCTACCTGGGGGAACATATAGTTATGATATCTACCTGGAGGAACATATAGTTATATCTACCTGGGGGAACATATAGTTATGATATCTACCTAGGGGAACATATAGTTACGATATAGCCATAATTTTTAACTTTGCTATTAATAACTGATTCTTCTTACAGAAAAAACGGTCGCTGCTATTGCCCCGGCGGTTCGACGTGATTACAATCGGTAAAATTGCTACTAACCCTAGCCCTATCCCTAACCCTATCCCTACCCCTAAACCCTATCCTAGGTAGTAGCATAAAAATTTCAAAATAATTTTTTTAAAATTTCATTAATATTTTTATTTAAAGGTACAAATTCTGAGTTTGAATATACCATATAGTGTACAAAAAAAATTAATAAAGATATAGCGAATCAAAGATCGCGTACCGCCGTGGCAATAGCATTAACGGAAAAAACAGACAGAAAATCCTTATTTTATTATCTTTCAATTAAATTACAAAACCATTCTGAAGAAACCGTAAACGATTAGCGATATCGTAACATTCGGAGTCAGTAGTGGGATTTAACCGAATTGTTTTGATAGCATTGGATGTGGAAGCTGAGGGATGAACTAGAGAAACAAAACCGAAGTGATAAGGGTAAAAAGGACGAACTTTGGGAATGCCTCCTGGCAGCGTTGGTGAAGGAAGGCTATATGGACCTGAAGATAATGAGTATGAGTTTGATATTGACAAAGAAGCTCTAGAAAACCAGAGAAAGCTGAGAATGAAATTGTTAGAGGACGAAGCACAACAAACGAGAGAAGAATAGGTTGTCATAATGTCATTAACTATGAGCGGCATAGTGAACAATTATTTTGCAAATTAAATATTTAATAAGTTATCAAACATTTTATAGTCAGAGTTCTCCATGGGTCCAATTTTGAAAACCCAGCCAGCCAGAAAATCTGACCCAAACCAAATTACTTTTTGGTTTATTTGTGACCCGACCCGACCCACTTGTTTTCGACCCGACCCACTTTCGCTAGGACCAAGACCGGATTGGCAGAGCGGCCACAGACCGCAGTTGATCTGCTACACTGTCAAGATTCTATCTATCCTCAGATAAATACGCGGCTGAAACTCTTCCGCGACAGAAACCTTCTCAACTATGCTCAGACGCTCAGACTCAAATCTTGTCCAGATGACCATCAATCGCGACCACAACATTAATGAAGAAACCTTCATCGACATTTTTTTGCAGAAAAACGTCGGCTGAATTTCATTATGTAATTTAATGTTCTAAATTAAATGTCTTAACGTTTGTTATTACTAGTTATTGCTGAAACTGTCGTTAAGCATTATTTTTGTAGGTCGTAAATCTATATATATATAAATGAATGTTTGTATGTATGTATGTATGTATGTATGTATGTATGTATGTATGTATGTATGTATGTATGTATGTATATATATATATATATATATATATATATATGTTATTTATGCATTGCTACACCATTCATCCGATCGTAATGAAATTTTCACACAACCTTGATAGTCAAGGGGAATCAAATATAGAAAAAAAAATTTAAATCCGACACAAAATGAGCGGAGCGAGCGGGAACTATATATATATATATATATATATATATATATATATATATATATATATATATATATATATATATATATATATATATATATATATACGCGGAAAAGCGACCGGGAACGCGACGGGAAAGCGGAGAAGGAAACGGGAGCGAGAGTGACAAACATTAGAAAAACCTCTAAAATCTCCGGGCAACGCCGGGTGCCCCCGCTAGTTTCTCAATAAAACTCCTTAAGGAGTAATTACTATTAGTAAGTTACTAATCAGTTTCTTCTCCCGGGCCCCCCTGGCTACGACCCTTGTCATACCTGGCAAAAATTTTGGTTGACTTTCCTTCTGAAAAATCTATGACTGGTAGAATTAAACTTATCTACTTCGAAGCAGTCGATGACTGGAGAGTTAAACAAATCGTAGACTTTTCCTAAAAAAGTCAATTTTAAAATTAGTAGACTTTTCCTCAAAAGTTTAATTTTAAAATTAGTAGACTTTTCCTCATAAAGTTAAATTTAAAATGTTGGCCTACCTTACGATTCAATTCAATTCAGTTTGACGATCTACTGTGTGGCGTTAATCAGCAGACTTCTAGGCCATAAAACTAACTGGCTATATTAGCTCAGTCCGACCTTCAAAGAATAGTAAAATACAGACTGAAAAGAAGACCACATGTTCCAATATTGGTACATATCATAGAAAGGAACTATCCAGGATTACCACAACTCCCGAGATTCGAGTTCTAATTATAAAACTATACTAGGTTGGTCACTAGAAATTCACCACATGCTGATAAACTACAAATTCAGTATGTCCCACGTCTTTGTGCCTTGATCAACGTTTCTAACCAAACCTATTTTTACTAGTTTCAAAGATCAGAAAAGTTCGAACTTTTCGTCCTCGTTATTAAAATCAGAGTTGCCAAATTTTGGTTATACAACACAAAACAAATCGTTTCGAAATACAAATTTATTTCAAAAAATTACAGCCTTCTTTCTTAAACAATAGTGTTCTAAAAAAAAAGTGATTATGACGAAATCCTTTATGCGAGACAAGAACAGAAATTAGAACTAAAAACAGAGCAGTAATAAAATCAAATAGATAATAACCACAGGACATATCTTTATTACGGACAAATCATCATCAGCCACTTCGACCCAGACCCATCTGTCATCAACCAACACAGCGGTGTGCAACTATCAACCACCTGTCAGTTTCTTCTGCATGGCTGACAAAGTTGATGATGATCTGACGGAGGACGTGTTCTGCAACGATTTTATCAAAATACCTAAAAAGTTCTCAGCATGTCTCAATGTGGAAATTGCTCCAAGTGATCAACCGGACCGGTCGAAATTAACGGCTGACGATATTCAGATGCAATTCCATAGATGGCTCCCTTCATTTTTTCTAAACTTCTGGCAGCAATGAATAAATAAACAATTATATTGACGTGCGTGTTCTTTAAACCCAGGGTGTCCAACCCTCATACAGAGATGCAAGATTGTCCAGGTGAGTTGCTTCTTTAATCACTGTGTCCACCTGTATTAGGAAATATAATTAAAAAAAAATTAATCAAGAGTTGATTTATATCAATCAATAATCTTGTTAAAATAGTTGAGCATAGTTCAACTAATTCTAATTGCTCATAGCTGTTATTTATACCAATGAGCACACCTGTTCAGCAACCGTCATCCTAGCTCTCCCATCAACATCTCTTCCTTCTAATTTTGATTTGACCTTTCTCCACATGCCTATCCCAAAAGAATTCCTTTCTTGTATAGCTGCAAAATAATGAATAACTCAGTTTTTACTTAATTATAATTGAAAAACACTCAACATGAAATTGAAAGAGTGAATAAATATATTCGTTAATAGGCTTTTTTCTTAAAACTAGAAATATTTTTACCCTTTCCAGTTTTTGGATCCCTCATGATTTTGTCTCCTTTCGATGTGGCTGTAAAACATCAAATTTTGGAATTAAAACATGTTGAAATACTTTTCACTCAATACCAAAGTTGAAAATAAACAAGAACAAATTATCTAAAAACTCTTAATATAAAAACCAAATATATTCTGAATATAAAATAATAATTCAGAACAAATGGAATAGATTTAAATTGCTATAAACCTGATGGTTTGTTACTATCGAGATGAGCACCACTTTTGCTTGGATCGTCTTTTTTAGGTACTGTTTGAATGAAATTCAATATTAATAATTCGTAATAGATTAATTTGAACCAATCAAATTATCAGAATAAAAAAAAAACCCAGAAATATTGAATACTTCACCTGCTATGGTATCCTTCTTTTCAGTCTTTTTCTTTTTTGAAATCAGTGGTGTTGCCATGGAGAGCAGATCATTATAAGCCCTACAGAATAGATTAAAGTTAAATTATTCCACTTGTTTGAAAATATAACTACATAAATATATATATATATATATATATATATATATATATATATATATATATATATATATATCTATATATGGCCGAAAAACCTCCCAGGCCAAAAGTACCCATGTAGGAACATACTAGGTTATAATGTAACTGTAACAAAATTCAAATTTAGTTTTTATAACAAAGTTTAAAGAAGGTTTCAAAAAACTTTTACCAAATGTATTCTACGTTTTAATGGGCAAAAAGAAGTTAGGAGGGAAGATGAAGAAAGAAAGGAGCAAGAAATGAAGAGAGAGTGGGAACGGGAGAGGAAGAAAATAAGAGGGAGACAAATGCGAGAAACAATGATAGAAAAACCCCTAAAATCCCCGGGTAATCTTGCTTGTATATAATATAATAGTTACTAAAATTACTCGTCAAGCCATTTAATCTAAATAGTTTTTAATAAATAAAAAAATTAAATTAAAACACAAAAATTATTTATAATATAAGCAATCAACATAAGTTACAAACCTCAGTATTTGTGACTTGATCAATGGAAACTTGCCTACCAGTTCAAGTGAACTTTCTCTGTCAAGCAGTTCAGTAGAAAAAGTTGTCTTCAGCATGGAAGAGACTTGCTGTGTAAATTCCCTGTAGAAATCAAGATAGGCACACATGCTACCTCCATTCAATTCTCTCCTCATCTCTTCTGGCGATCCGGATTCTTCGTTCTGGAAAAAATATCGAATAAGTTTACATAATTATTTTTATTTTAATTCATTTAACCTTTTGAACTTTTATTAATGAAATATTTTTAAGAATAATTTTCATCACTCTAAAAAAAAAGAAGAAGAAAATTATTTTTAATAAGTTCACCTTTGCCACGGTTTTGAGTATGGTCCTCATGTCCGATATGATTTTATGATGAATCCCGATGATGTTTCGGATGCGATCAACTTCGCTCTTTAGTTCATTCTTTTATAGCAAATAGAATTATTAATAAATTAGCAAACTTAATTAAAATTTCAAATATAAATAACAATAATAATAATTATTAATAATATAAAATAACAATGCTGACCTTCAAACTGTCCAGATCATCCTCCGAAGTCTCTACAGTCATGTTGATCATAGAATGTTCCATACTCAATTTCTTATAAGAAGCTTCTACCCATTCTTTTGTTATCTTTTGTGAAGTACCCAATTTCTATTAAATAAAAAATATTTTGTTTATATAACTTATTTTTTCCTATAATTAATGTTTTTAAAAACAAAACGATTTAATACTTTCAACAAAAAATCTTATATAAACTGTTTTTTAAATTTGTCAAAGAAAATATGAATAGATATAATATTACTTCCGCACAACTCAATTAATCACAATTCAAATGAGCACAATATTACAATTATAATTTAAGTAAATTATATTTGAAATTAAAATTAGCATATAATATACTGACATCACTTGACATTAGTTCCTTTTCAACAAGCTGTAGTGTTTCTTTTTCATCTTCCACCAACATTCTGCACCTGACAAAATGAAGTTATATATAAATAAATAAACTTACCATTCAACTGTATTTCATGAACAGCAAATCATAAAATTATAAATATTAAAATATGAAAATTCTTCGATTGAATATAATAATAAACATATAATTAACAAACTTTTCTTGAATATCTAAGAACGAGTTTTTCATTTCAAATGATTTTTCGGATTTAATGGAGAGCATTTCAAAATTATACAAATTTCTTCCAACATCCATTAATTCCTTTGAAGCAGCATTTAATTTCTGTAAAGTTTTAAAATAAATATAAATAAGCAAGTTTATTATATAAACATACAAAATATTAAATTTATATCAACATTATGAACTATCAGCAAATACAAACACACAAAATGATTACTGCATCACAACTTTCAAATGTCTTATAAAATTATTTTATATAGTAGCTTAATTAATACAGATAGCTGTTGATCAGAAGAAAAAACAACATTAATATACCATTTTTTAATTAATAAATAATGAAAAAAAAACATAAATAATTTCGAATAAGTTAAAAAAATTACAATCTCCAAAAAAACGAAATTTAAAAAATGCAAAACCAACCTCAAACGTAGCATTATTCTTAGTGATTAGCTCTTCAAATTTTGAATGCGTAGCAGCAATCGATTGGTTAGCACCAGCCGCCCACTTGAGTCTCGAGATTATCGTTTTCTCGACATTTACCAGGTGATTCCAGGATGGAAACAAGCAATCCTGAGTGTGCATCAACAGCTTGTGGAGAGACTGCTGAAGTTCCGTCGCTGCCACGAACCTGGGAGAAGATCCTTCGAGATCGGACGAGAGAGAAGAATCGGAGGAGTAGGAATAAATATCGTCATGAAGCCATTGTAACGACATCAGTTGAAGTTGCTTGCTTTGTGCCAATGACTTCTCGACTTCAACTGAATTGTCGAGACATCTGAAAAGGAATATTTGAATTGGTGAGAATAATCATCAATCATTAAACATTTTTAATCCTGAAAAATTAACAAGTAAAGGAAAAACGAGTTTTTAACACAAACTTTAATTTCAAATACACTCGATTTAGAAATAAGAAAGATGTTCAAATTAAGTTTTTTTTTTATTGAATCATGTATTGTCATCCAATATAAAGCTATGCTGAAAGTTTCAGCATCCTAGTTGGTCAAAAAGCCGATTAAATTTCACTCGCAAGATTTGCGTACAGAGAAAGCCACACACACACACACACACACACACACACACACACACACACATACACAAACAGAGATTGTTACCTAAATAAAAGTTTGTAAATATAGAAATTATTTTATGTTAGCAATTTCTAAATTAAAAATGTCAAATAATTCAATGAAAAACAAAATATTTTGTAGAAAATGTTTCAGTAATTTAAATTCCTGAAAACAACAAAACCATAACAATAAAACACTCTCAAACCTTGTATAATCCCATATGGCAAAAGCTTCACATGCCATGTACAAGCAGTTACGAAAGTATTCAACTTGCTCTTCACTTGTCAACTGCTCGGCAATCGAATATTCCATTATTTTTTGCCCAAAGAAATCCAAGCTGGTATTTGATAGGTCATCAAATGGAAGATGCTTAACCTTCATGTTTATGTCGGTGATGATCAACTGTGTCGTGAGGCCAAGTACCTGCGAGATTGTTGCAATGTGTGATATTGTTGTAACACATGAGATTGTTGTAACACATGAGATTGCTGTAACATGTGAGATTATTTTAACGCTTGATATTGTTGTAACATGTGATATTGTTGTAACATGTGATATTGTTGTAACATGTAATATTGTTGTAATGTGTGAGATTGTTGTAATGTTTGAGATTGTTTTAACATGCGTTGATCTTCAATGTTAATCATTTAAATATAAAAACATACAACAAAACTGTTATTTTACTACATGAATATATAATATATAATTTACATCATAGATATAAATTAAAATACTCTAATTAACATGATTAAATTATAAATTTGGAAAAATAAATGAAATAGACACCAACGTTCTGCTTGATGTGATGTGAAATAAATATGTAAATTGGATCCAGATTGACTGGATCAGGTGTTCCTTGGCATCCTGCATTATTAAATTGAATGAAATAATTGTTTGAAAGACATATAATTTTTAATCCAATTCCAATTAAATTTCAAACTCACCAGTAAAAATATCAAGAAGTTGCGATGATGAATCTCTGCAGACTCTAAGAAAATTCAAAGTTGCTTGAAACTGCTGAATGAAGAACAGGCTTCGTAGGAGATTAATTGTTGCTGTGCTGCAGTCACTTCCAACAAGCTGCAGGATATAAATATAAATTATTTTGTATTACTTATAATAATAATAATAATAATAAATATACAATAATATGTCATATTGCTTATAATTTCTAATAATATTAGTTATAAAAAGTATTTTTTATTGCTGTAATATAAACATATTATTATATGTTATTACAACATTGTCATTATTATTACTTTTAACAATAACAATATAGTAATTTTCATATATGAAAAATTTCTTAATGATAATTAAAACTTGAAAAACATTTATTCATAAATAATACTGTCGTTAATTTTGCTAGTTATAAAAATAATGTGAAGTCGCTTCTAAAGATTAACACAAAACAAAGTACAAACACACCATCATCTGTTCAGCTTGAAGAAATATGTCACAGGCCAATGCAGGCACTTGCAGGTCGCATGCAGCCAGATGTGACCTCAAAACAATTGAATCTTCAAAGAGCTTGCGGAACAATCCGTCGATGGCAGTCATGAGCATTTGACCCCGGGTCAACTCTGTGGCAACCTCTCTTGGTCGGAACATATTTTCAAACCTATTTAAAAAATAAATGAAATGACATTTATATCTTATTCATGTTATGATTGAACTGTAACATAGGTTTATATAAACGTATGCACAAAATGAACACAGATGAAATAACATACTTTGATTTGATGCTGTCAACGAGATTGACCAGATCCGAGTTGTTTGTCTGTTTTTAAATTTAATTTTTTGAAATAGTTTTTTTTACAATAAAAAGAAAATCTTTTTTCTCCCTTAAAAATATTTAATTTAAATAAAAATAAATGAAAGTAAATCTTACGTCGGATCCGGGAGAAAATTTAGAGGTGGAGTTCTTCAGTTTTTCGATAATGAGATCAAGCGATGGTCCAATCTCAGTTGAAATGGTTTCAAGGTGAGTGAGCATTTCAAGCATTGATGGTTCTTCAGAGATGAAAGCCATCTTGGCCTCTGGTACTATGACAGTATTGAAGTTGAAGATCAGATCCTGATTGTAAATTATTAAAATCATATTATAACGATTATCATTTATTATCCAATACAACCATATTACAATACTTGCAATTATCAATAAATTATATATTCATATTCTAATTCAATTTCTTCCCAAATATTCATTAAAATAAAACATAATATTATTGAGAATGTTATGACAAACCTGTGCTGATTCGTAAACTGATTTCGTAGCTTCCAATGTTTTCAGATGATTTTCAATCCTAACATCATCCTGGGTCGAAGAAATAAAAAAGTAAACATCGTACAAAGATTTTCCAATCATCGGCCAAAAAACATAATAACATGAAGTGTTCTTGATGAACAGTGATGTCAAACAATCCATCATAACTGACATATTTATAACTAAGAAAACATTCATATGATATGACAAAAGTTACAATAAATTATGATAAACTCCACTTTCTACTAATTTCTTAATAACAATGAAACTGTCTTCTTAATAAAATGCAAACCTCAACAGAAGAAGACAGTTTGATAAGAAGCAATGCAGTGCTTGAAGTTACAGCCAGATAGTCCAAGGTTGATATGTTCGTCGCATTAAAGTATCCCTGGAAAACTGTAGGAGAAATTTGATGGCATTGAAAAAAACTACATAAGACTAGAAATTAAAAAATAAATATAAGAAAACTATAAATGATGAATTAAACTCAATAAACGTTTATAAAATGCAGATAATTAATGATGAATTAAACTCAATAAACGTTTATAAAATGCAGATAATTAATTTACCAGTGGATTCGCAGTGGAGTGATTGCTTTGCAATGTCGCACATACTGAAGACTAGAGCACATTTCATAGCTTCGTGTGATCCTTCAACTGGCTCTGTAAACAAATGAATGAGAATTTAATTTTAAAGAACTCAACAATAATTGAAAATTTGTATCCAGAGATTTTCTTCCTATGAACCTTCCTCTTGTTACATTTTTATGAAGAAGAAATACATGCCTTATTCTATCAGTCTGGACATCCAAGAAAGATGAAATTACATGTAATAAAAACTAAAAATTAACTCACCAGATAAGAACTTTTGAATAGATTCAACCATAGCTTCAAAATTCGATTGAAGGACTGCCACTGAATCCCGAGCCATCATGAATCTTTCGTTTATTTTCTACATTGAAACAATTAGTTGTGGTGGAAAATTTTATATAAAATTTAATAACATATTTCTTTTAAAACAATAAAATACATTTTCAAAACTCGCTAATAATAACGAATGAGAACATCAATCATCTAATTATTCTAAGATGGTTTATGTGACAGAGAAAAATAAAGTAATACAGAAATCATGCTCTGATGCTAAAATACTCTAAAGGCTTAAATTTAAATCCGTTTCATTTCTACGACAAATAAATACAACTCATTAACAGCATTCCTACCGTTTCACATTTCTTTGTAGATTCCAAGCATTCTCCCGATAATCTCTGTATCAACTGATAAGCTTCCTGATTCTTTATCAACTTATTCGATGCTTCTCTTTCTTGTTCGGCTGTTGCAGATTGAAACCTTTTGTTGCCAATGAAAATGCAAGTTTTTATGTCAATCTCATGAAATAAATCATTTCATTTTTATAAAAAACGAACTAGACTTACACTTCTAAAGACAGATCTTCAGCCAGTGTGCTGCACCATTTTGCATAAGTTTCAGATGGGAATTCAATTGACTTCAGTGGCAACTGTGAATTAAAACCTCCAAAAATTAAAAATATTTCTTGGCACAACAAATGGAGAAAATGTATTTCAATACAAAAATGTAATATTAAACATTCTATATAAATTAGGAAATTAAACATTTTTTTAAATATCCATAGAAAAGCCACATGAACATTGAATGAAAACTCTGTAAAATACCTGATTGAGAACGTCACAATATCTCAAGAAGACGGTGACAACTTCCTGTATCAAAAACTGATGATTCACAAAGTTCGAGTTCAACTCTAAGAATGCTGCTTCACTCTAGAAAATTAAAAAAGTTTTATATTTCTATTACAAAAACTTTCATTAAAAACGGGTATACTACAGGGGGCTACCAGGATCGAGATTATTATTACCTGCACAACAAGAGATCCCTGGCCAGCCCCTTTAAGAAATTCTGAGACGGGTTCGAAAAATTCGACAGGATTAACAACAGAACAATCGGACAAGCTGTGAGTCAATTCCGTCAACCATTTTCCTTTCAATTGCTCCAGAGTATTCTAAAATATAAATATATATGAAATATAAATATATATGAAATATATAAAATAAAAATGATATACTTCAATCAAATCCATTAATTGTAACAAATAGAACAAAATAATTCAACTCGATGAAGTTTAAAAACACGGCGAATAAAAGAACATGCCTTATGTATTTGAGTGAGTTCATTCATTTCAACGGGTTGTTGCTCCAATAAATCCAACAATTCCATTCGACCTTCATCTGCTGAACTTTTCAACAAATATCTGAAACGAAATGGAAATTAAAAATTAAGTCAAAACCACAAATAAAATATTAATACAATGAGAGCTGTTATAATATTAGTTTATTTCAACAAAATAATGAAAAACAAATTTCTAAATGTAACTGAATAAAAAATTCTAAATGTAAACAAAAACAAAATTTAAATTAAACACAAGATTAAAATTTTAAATAAAAAAATATGAATTATACTTCTTTTTATATATTTCAAACCTTTCTTGGGCCGAATAGATGGGATGCTGATCTCCTTCGTTTAAAGCTTCATTCAAATAATCAAGTTGTTCTTTCAAAGTACAAATCTTTTCCTCTACCTGGAGCGAAGAATCCAACATGATTGCAATCTTACTGACAGATGATTCGAGTCTTGTAACGGCAGACATTAACTCATCTCTGTGAAGGCATCAGAAAAGAAACATATTAAAAATATCTTTTTGAAGAATTTTTTTGAGAATTATTTTAAAATATTTAAAAGAATCAAATGATGAATATGATTTGTTTGTTTATCAACATATGCATCTGTCTATGAAGATGATTTATACAATACGTTCAGTTGAGTTAAAGTTTTTGAATTTCAAGCGCCTTTTTGCGAAACACCTTATGGTTCCTTAACAATTACAACTTTGCAGATAAGACTAACATATGCGGTGTTTATGGCACTAAAATTAAGAAAAATCATTTAAAAGTTATTAAAAAACCAACCTATTGCTATTCCATTCACTTTTACTCTCTGCCATCTTAATACTGAACATGCTCAGAGTAACTTCCTTCTCCAGTTCTCGTCTGCTCATTTTGCTCGCCACAGACTTCGCCAAAGGATGGTTACCTCCATAGAAAGCACCGGTGTAACCCCACTCACTTCCGATCGTCCAATCGACGAGAGGGTCGTACACGAAGGCTTCCAATAAAGTGAGAAGTGTTTCCTTGCCCTGTCTCATTGTTTTCATGACCCGTTCACAACTCAGTCTGAAGGTGCCCTGTTTTTAAAGAAATCAATCAGCTCAAGTAATATTGTAAACCATAAAAAACTAATATTAACTTTTATTAATAAAAATAAATAATTAAATTAATTAGATTATTTATCATTTTTGATAATGGTTTATATTTATTTTCAATACATTTAAATATAAAAATAAATCCTTCAATAAATCGCTTTTATAACTTGCAATTAGAACGCTCAAGTACAAACCTCAATCCCTGATAATCCCAAAGCATGTTGAAGATTTTGAGTCATCCTGAATGGAACTTTTTCAGGAATTCTCAGAGATTTTCCTTTCTCGAAACAAACATTGTAATCAATGTGGACAACCTTGAAAGAAATTCAATGACATTATAATTTTTGCATCTTTTCATTATTTGGTTAATCTTTAAAATTAGTTTATCAATTATTTTTATTTTAAACTAAAAGGAAACAAAACAACTCAATTTTAAAAATTAAAATTGTATAAATAAGAAATAAGCTAAAACAACCTCTCCAGTTGATAAATCAATAAGAAGATTGTCAAGATGTCTATCCCCGAGTCCAATTACATAACCAATCATTGACATGACTGCTGTTGACCTTGCATAGGATTGGCTAACATTCCACCAATCGAGAGTCGATCCACTGTGGCACCAGAGTTCCCTTTAGTAAAATATTTTTGTAAAATTAGTTGGAAAGAAATTTCTTTAACAATTTCATGCATGAATCTATAGCAGTTGTACTCTTATGAAATTATATCCAATAAGAAACCTCATCTGCTCAACACAACCAACTCATTACTTAAAACGAACGAATGGCAAAAAACGGTATTAAACGAAACAACAATCAGATGAACAATAATAAAACAAACTTTGATAAAAGATCTTTCGGAGTTTCACTTATCAATTCTTTCAAAACTTTCCTCAGAATTGAGATTGGCCAATCTTTCCTCTGATGAGTACTGATACCCTACGAGTTGTAATCAAATTTAATTTTAATTGATTTCATAGTCATAGTCATAAAAAATATCATAAAAACAAACAAATTTATTATGAGCACCTTTTCTCTCAAGAGTGGATTGAGCTTGTTGTAGAACAACTCATTCGGTCGTGGGATGACAAGACTGGGTTGTTGTATTGCTGCTGCAGTTGATGATGCTGGTGTAGTTGCCATCTGTAAAATGTTATTTAATAAATTCTACAGCCCATATATAATTATACAAATCTTAAGTCATTGCATAACAGCATTATATATATGTATAACTTATAAAACCCAGAAAATATTTTCAAACAGAATTCAAAATTATCAAACCTGTTTTAGTTGAGCTGCAGTTGCTTCTCTATGGAACCATTTTTTATAAAGACTGAACACTGGAGTTGCTCCATCGACCCATTGAATCAAACCCGATCTTGCACCCAACGGAGTTACAGAGTAGTGACGAGCTCGGTACAAATCTTTCTTACAACTGCAAATGACAGGTTATAGGAATTATTAAAAATTTAGCACATTATCATGTAATTAATCAATAAAATTTAAACATTATATGATTTTCCTGACTTATTTAAAAAATTCATTATTAAATATTAAGTTATTAAAATAATATAAAACACAAAACTTTACTTTTTACTGCTTATAAACATGTTGTTGACGATAGAAAGAAATTGCATTATTCTTTCATCTAAGTGAAGATCTTCAAGTCCTTTGAAGAGATACGAATATCTGGAAACATGTATTTATAATTGTCATCCTCATTAAATGTTCACATATTCAGTATTTAGTGATGCAATGGTATATAGCAGTAGAGTATTTTGTTTATGAACTGGTGAACTGAGCTCAATTTCTCTGGCAGGAATACAAATTCGTAACTCAAAGCTTTCTTGGTCCAGAAGTATTCTATTATTACTCAAGTCAACTGATGGTTTTGTTCACCTATGGTCCTAAACTGAATGCAACTATTTCTAGAGCAAGTAAATTGCTCTATATCTGCTTGATTTGTTAGTAATTCCTAAGCAGTCAGACATTAACTCACCTAACTCCATTTGAACCAATGAAAACCAATTTTTTTGGTCTTGTTTTTGTTGAAAGTATTTGAACGATGTTACTGATCCCATTGATTGTGATGAGCTAGAAGAAATTATCATTTCAAGACATCAGCAATGTAAGAATAAAACAAAACTCACAACAATTAACATCGTTTTACAAATTCTCAAGCTCAACTAAATTCATTAAAAATTCATCATATATTAAATTAAAAATTAATAATAAAATTAAATTAACTATAAATCATAAAATATATAAAACAATAAAATACTTGTCCATGTGATGAAAGCCCTGGCATGGCAATGACCGTGGACTTGAGAGAGCTGAGTGCCGGAGAAATATTCTT
The DNA here is from genome assembly GCA_963978895.1 of Erpobdella octoculata. NCBI lineage: Eukaryota > Metazoa > Annelida > Clitellata > Hirudinida > Erpobdellidae > Erpobdella > Erpobdella octoculata. The sequence continues at coordinate 26,941,097 of OZ022243.1, read as the reverse complement.
CATCTCTAATATTTGCTGGTGAACATGTCTTTGTGATTTCTTCTGTATCTCATCTTGGAGCTGATTGGATTAAAATTTAATATAAAAAATTCACATTAAATATAATTCAAACAAACACTAATTCATAGTAATATAAGTTAACATAAATTCACATTAATTGACCTTAATTAACTGACTTTTGATTTATATACAAAGATTTAATCAAGAAATGATAAATAGTATTAAAAATATCAATTTTTTAATTATTAATAAGCTGTTAAATACTAATATATTGTTAAAAGTCCAGAAGAGCAAACAAGCTACTTAGGCCAGATACAGATTTAAAAATGTCGTTCCTAACAAAAGTGTCCGCTACGTTCTTGGTGCGCTCTACAAGACTTTTAATGTATAAACCAATATAAATAAATAAATGAATAAAGCAAGCAGACCTCTTTAAAGACAGTCCAGCTGTTTTCTGGAATCTTTGGATTGTTTGGAGTTTTGAGAAGACTGATGGCAGTGTCTATTTGACTTCCGAGTGATTCTTGAAACCATTTCTCGTGAGGTGATTCTGCTGGCTGTCTGGTTATCTCCTGTAGTTTCTCCATCAAGAAAATTGTCTGGAACAATGTAAAGTATTTATTTGATCAACATTTAAATTTCAAATATACTTCTAATTATTAATACAATTCTATATAAATTATTTCAACTTTTAAAAGTGATTTATGTACAAATTTCTCCTTAATATTTCAAAACTAATGATTTGCATAAACAAATGAGACAATACTTTCATGTGCAAACATTAATATTTGGTGGCTTGGAATGTTGGCCCTACTATCAGAATACCACTTTATTTAGAATAATGCATTAAACAGGAAATGGATAGGCTTGGTCTAAATTGGTAGTCCCCTCTAAACTAGAAATTGAATACTGACTCAATACGAATAAAACGCTCAACTCTAACACAGTGCAGAAAAACGATGTTTCTAAAATAAATGATAATGATAACTAAACAAATATACAAACAGGTTTTAGGATCGTCTCATGTTTTCTAAAGATGGCTATTTTCTTTTCTTCCTCACTGAGAGATTTATTTTCAAGAACTTTAGTGACTTCAGTATTCAGATGTTTTATTCTTTTGTGTAAATCCTGGCATGTCTGTCCCAATGCTCCGAGCCATAACTCATCCCACAGTAGAGTTATTCTGTGCAGCTCGCTAACTAATAACTGCACTTCACTGACAAGCCTTTACAAAATTTATATAAATAGATTCAAATATAACAATAAAAACTTTATATATTGCTTCAATTACAAGTATCTTAAAACTACAATTAAAAAAAAAAGATTATTATAAATTTATCTAATATTGCACAACATCAACAGTTAAATATTAAAAATATCTAAAAATAGTACTTTTTTTTTAGACAATAAAACAATTCAAACCTCGGGTTTGTTTTCACCAAAGTGTCAAGAATTTGAGAAAAGCAGCTGTTAACATCTCCAGAAGTTCTGTTATCTTCTTTGTTGGCATCATCTTCTTGTGACATGAAGTCTTCGATCAAATCATCTTCTAACGTAGACGAATTCTCTGCAGAAGTGCCCTTCGTAAAATATTCGTTCCAAAATCCTGAAAACACCAATATGATAAATTTGCTTCAAGTGACTCACATTTTAAATACTGAAACGGTCAACACGATCCATAATCAATCATTTATCATAAGTTATAATATAAAATAAAATAAAACTTTTTTGTCGAGAAAGGATAATTTTAAGAAACAAAAATTACCTTCTCCTTCTTTTCCACCATCTTCTCTGACAATATCTTTCCCGGACGAATATCCAACCACGGCCGGATACACAATCAAATGAGGAGTGTCCTTGGCCACACGACACAGCAAGTCAGTCACACTCTGGCGCACGTATGGCTCGGGATGGTTCAGTCGAGAAAACAACTGAGGGATTATACCTGAAGTGCACAATTCATAACATAACATTTAGTTTAATTATCAAAACAAAATAAATAAACAAAAAATTAACTCAATAGATATGAATGATTTATAACATATATGTATTTCTATTGCATTATAAAGAACTTGAAAAGTACTTCATGAATGGCACTTATTATTACTTATATTAAACTTCATAATGAAATATTAAAAGAACTGAGCAGCAAACCTTTCCACGGATCGGTGAAACTCTGTGCAAGTCCACCTTCGAGAACATCTCGCAAACCCCACGAATGTTTCACCAACAATCTCAACAGTCTCAGCGTTGCAGTCGTATTACTGTCTGTTTTTAGATCCGAATTGTTCTGCAATTTAAAAAAAATGTATTTAATTTTGATATTTTGAGGCATAGTTTTATAAATGCTTAACTGGTGAACTTAAAAAAAACTAACTATTCCGTTGAGTTTCAGAAAACTGAAATACGATAGGGCGGCCATTTTGTAGTGATGATAAACTCTGTAAACAACAGTTCTCCACAGGTTAACCATGGCTTCGACCTTGTCTGGATGAGATATCAAGGACGGACAAGCTGACAGTAACTGACGGCGAACAAGATCCAGTTCGTCTTCTGATCTCATCTGAGTAAATAATTATATTATGACTTTTTAGTAACAAATGTGATAATCATATATAATAATATGCACTGAAATATTTCCGATGGTCAACAGCATAATTGGAACAAGTAATAAATTAATCTATATACAAACATTTTTCAAAAAACTTAAAAACTCTTTTTTATAAATGCATACATTTTAAACAAGCCAACCACAAATTTGAAATAAAATTTTATAATATAAAAATACAAATATATTTAAAAAAAAACTCTATAATTACCTGGCTGGACTCAATAATGTCATCTTCACTGGCATTTTCACCACCTTTGTGAACAGTCGAAATAATCTTGGAAACTTTTTCCAGCTGTTCGCTGGTGTATGAGAGTGGCATGGTTTGTACCAACATGAACTTTTCATTTGTGGTTAGATCAAAACTTTCTTCACTGATTGGCAAAACAAAACATAACATAATACAATAAGTGCATGGATCATCTGCTACAAATCTGCAGCTTTATAATGCTATCTTAACATTGTCATTGAAGGTAATTTAAAGCCATTTAATAAAAAGAAACTTAATTTTTTTTACAATTAAGAACAAACAACAACCAAAGATAAAATCTAACTTACTTTGCATTGTCAACAGCTTTTCTGCCCCACTTGTACGACCAGTTGGCGAGTTGGAACCAGGACTTTGCCAGAAGAGGACATTGAGTTGTACTTAAGGTCAGTAGGTTTCTGATTAACAAGTCCATCTCTGATAGGATGTCTTCGTGAAATATAAAAAAAATCTTAATTAGTAATGATTTCTTCTTAATGTAATTAAATTTTAATTAAAACATTTTGATCTAAATTCAATTTAAAAAACAAATTATAGAAATTCATATAAAAATAGGTATTATAAAAGTAAATATATAACTCAGAACAAAACTAAATAACACAAATACAATACAAGGAATTAAAAAAAAAGAAAGAAAACCTGAATCGGAGGTGGCTGACGACCATATGAATGATTCACTGCCACTTCTCTCGAGGAGATTCTTGAAATGCTGGAGGTAATCATCTTGTACCAACGATGAAGAAGGAGATGATGATGATGATAATGATTCATGCAACTTGAAGCAGTTTATCAATTTGTTGTCAGACTGTAACCACGACACCAAAGTGACCAATGATCTTGCATTTAGTTCGCACATGACGGACAGAGTCTATAAAAATAAAAATTAAGTTAAATTACTTATTTTTACAAACTCAAAATTTTGAGTAAAAGCAAATTGAAATAAATAATTTAATTAAATGATATTTATACTTTTTGAGGGGTTGCAGTCATGGCTCTCATGAATTCCATACTGTAACTTATAGAGGAACAGAACGTCTTCACAGCACTCAAAGTTTCACCTTGGTCGTACAGCAGCTTGGCAGACTGGCGTTCTAACTGGAGCTGTTAATTCGTTGAGATGAATTAATTTATTTATGATCATAACGAAGTTAATATTTCACATGCTAATCAATTAAATATTAACTTCAATTTGTTTTATTCAATCAAACAATTGTTACAATTAAATATAAATTTAATTACCTGAAAAAGTTTTGCAAAACATTAATTAATAATTAAATAATTATTTTACAAAACATTAATTAATAATTAATTTACAAAACATTAAAATAACAACCTTTGACAAGACGAGTTGTGGAGTGGAAAAGAGATTGAGACGACCGATGTTGTTTAGAGTCGTTACGAGGTCGGCAGACGAGACACTATCACATTGTTGTTGTTGTTGGTCTTGTTGTTGTTCTCCCGTCGTAGACATGCTCAACAACTCCATCTGATTCAACAACAACTTGGCACACAGATTGTAGTTGCCGTGGCGACGAGAGTGCTTGATGGCCATGATCCTGAGAGGGGCGAGTTGGTTCGACAGGTCTGTCAACGAAATAAAAAAATTTTTAAAAACACAAATTGATTATTATAAATATAAAGAAATTCTTGCCAGTTAAAGAAACTATTATCATCACCAACTAACCGATTGGTTTATCGGGATGCATCTTATTGTAAATTGATTGCTGTACTATTTGTTGTCTCATTATGGACAGTTGTGATTCTATGCTTGTCTCATTGCACTGTTTCAATGCACCTTCGATTCCATTAGGCCAAATCCATGACTGAAAAATAGAATTATATACATTTATTTCACAATTTATAACTTTCTGAATGTTTTTCGAAAATGAAAGCATCCTTACATTCTAAAATAATATAACAATTCTAATACTTAAACAAGCCAAACAATAAACTTATCACAGCATTTAGGCAGTAGAAAATGAGACAAAAAATACCAACATTTGATTTCGTGTTTCCCTCAAGTTGTTCAAGAAGTAAGGAAGACCGATCATATGAAATGAGAGCTTTCTCATTTATCGATACTGGCTTCGGTTCGGTCATTACAGACAGGACATCTTCACACAATGACATACCTTTCGACAACCATGTTTTTGCACTTTGTCTGAATATTAATAATTAGTTAAAATAATTGACAATTCCGATAAAATCATTTATATATACTAAATATATATAAAAATGACAGTTAATTAGCAATATAAAATAGTTAATTATATATATATATAAGCCAATTTAAGCTTATAGCAATATCAAATGTGCTTAAAACTAACACTTCATCCTGCTTAGCTCCATCCATCAGAGCCTTGACAACAGACATGTAAATGTCGTCTGCTTTCTTGACGACGTAATTGACTCTCCACTCGTTCGACTTGTTTCGCATCTCCTCGCTTTCCTTGCTTACATTCCCGATGTTATACGGTGACTTGAACTCTTCAAAATCCATTCTGTCGAAGCTCATGAGGTTCCTAAGAAGATAATTAAATTGTTTTAAATATTTATCAACTTCTTTACTAATTAATTAATATAATAAGTTTATATAATCATGAATAATTAATTTAATAGCTTGCATAAGTATGAATAAATAATTTAATAATTTGCATAAATCATAAACTTAAAAATAAATAAGTTGACACCTACTTGATATGTTGTATAGAGTAACAGTTGTCACTATCATATAGATTTACATCACTCAAAGATTCTTTCCAGTTTAATGCTTCCTGGTAGGAGCCCGTCTTCATGTAACCATCCAGAATCTAAAAAAAAAACGGACGGTCGGAGTAGAATAATATTTATGCAGTTTATTAAACAACACAACTGTAAAGCATACCATCTTGTTCACAAAATCAACAACAGATTGATCCGGTTGGTTATTTTTGGAATCTCCCGAAACATCCACGTGATTGGTTCCGTTGGTGGTTACTTCGTCTTCTTTACCGGTCAAAGCTTTGTAACATGTCATCAAGTTAGTCATCGAAGACTCAATTCTGCAAATCATTCCAATTTATATTTCAATATTTTTAGATAAATTGATTACAATTACAATTCTACAAATTATTTCAATTTATATTTCAATTTTTTAAATCATGTGATCAAAATTAGTTTTACAGAACTTTTAATAAAAAATTTAATCGAACCGAGCATAAATTCAAATATTATTTATATACATTCATGATACAACTAACTTATTATAAATATATTAAAATCCATATAATAATCATCAACAAACCTTCCAGATGCCACATCAACAGCCGATTCGATCCAACTCAAATTTTTATCACCGCACATTTCTTTCGACCAATGATACAATCCTTGCAGACTGTCAGGAGCTTTCAATTGGATGAGAGCTCGTACGGCACAGGTCAGAACTCTTTCAATCCCGTTCAACTGGTCAAAATTTTTATTTTTTTCAATTATTATTCTATTTATAAGAATTTTTTTACTAATTTATTCATTTAATGTTGTATTCAGAAAAACATTTCTATTTTATTTAACTATTATTTAATTTATCAATCATTATTATCATTATTACAGTCAAACCCGTTAATTTCAATCTTGGTTAACTTGCCAGTCCTTTTGTGTCTATGCTTTTGAAATAGAACCACCAAATAAATGTTTATATATTTCAACCACGTTTATCTCAACGCCTTTCTTGTAAACCCCCAAACCCTCGACGGGTTAGACTGTTTTATTATTATTGTAATTATTGTTATTATAATAATAATAATTATTATTATAATAATAATAATTATTATTATTATAATAATTATTATTATTATAATTATTATTACTTAGTATTAACTGATGGAGAAGTCAGCTATAAGGTCTTTAATAAACAACTTAGTTATTTCAAATGCGAATAAATACATCATAGAAAAAATTGATTCTATACATCTATACATTGAAACAGCTGAATGTAACATAATAACAGTAAAAAACCCACTGATAAAAGACCATCTTTCATATCTTGGAGGAGTTGGAATGCTTGTCTGACAACTTGAGCCCATTGACCAGTCTCCTGGGCAGTCATAATTACCGATATACGAACTCTACTCAGCCACTCCCTACAAGTGGCACGATTGGTTCTGAAGAATGACCTGACCATCTGATTGGAGAAAATTGAACAAGTAAAATTAACATTAAAATAGCTTACATACGATCGCTAAAGTCAGGCCTTCAGAGTTAACAATAAAATACTGATTTATGCGGTTCAAGACATATGAATAAAATAATGGACATTTATCTAAATAGCATTTCATTCGCTATCTGTTTTACTATAATGATCAATAACTAACATAATATTACAAGAAAATAAAATAAAACTATTTCAGTTAACCCCGCGAGACACTCAACCTGAGTAATGCGTGTAAACTTCTTGCTTAAGGGAGCTACGATGGTAATGCCGGTGAGATTCGAACAGCCAGCCTACGAGGCGACAGGCGAACGCTTTACCGCTTAGCCACCACTGCCACTAATTATATATATATTATATTAATTATAACTATACATTAAAATTCTCTATATAATAATATAGATAATATTAATACCTATATATTTCTATAAATATATATATATATATATATATAATAATTTAAATTACTTTTGGTGGTTGTGGTAGAGCAACAGCACATCCCTCAACAGCATTGTAAACATTCTTTTCAAGGCACTCCATAAAAATAAGTAGCAATCTAACTTTCAACATCCTTTGCTTGTTGTGCCCTGTTTGTACAAATATAAATATGCAATAAAAAATGCAATCTTTTTAAGAAAAAAATTGTCTGAACAGATTAATCAACTTTAATTATAAATTAATATTTTAAATAAAAAGTAAATATAGAAGAAATTAAAGTAATAATGAAATTTTTAATTTTAAAAAGTCACTTACCATCACCTCTTGCTAACAGATGTTTACTTTTCGTCCACATCGCATAATGCTTGAGAGTGTTCTCGATGGCAAGAAATGTATCTTGTGGTTTGCTACCTAGTGGAGTCTTCAGTTTCGAATTGATGCAGAACTTTGCCACTTGCCACAGCTCCCAGAACCACTGGATGTTTGAACTCGAGCTTATCTTTAAAATGAAAGCAGATCGAATGTTTTAATCAAAATTTAAAAATGGTTTGATTAAGAAATTACAAAACCAACCAATGACGGAATCAAATGATATATTTTTGATTTCGGCAAATGTGATTCGCTGGACTGACAGGAAAAATATTGTTTAGCCAGCCAATCAGAAGCAAATTCTTTCCTAAAATTAAAACAATTTAAAGTATTAATTATCACAATTATTTGCAAAACAAGAAGTTTTTAATTCCCATCCCCTATTATATATCAGGTTGAAACTCTTGCCAAATGAAACAGAAATAGATGAGACAAGTTTTAAAAGAAATTCCATGTTCTATTCTTGATACAGTTTAGAATTATAAAACCATAATCTCGAGTAAAATATAGCTAATAAACCAGAAAACTTAAATTTAAGTTAAATAATCTAAATAAAATATAATATCTATTTGTATATTCAATGAATAGAATTCAATAATTTAAATCTTAAAAATAAACAAAACCAATTGAAAAACTAGCATTAATTTAATTTTTATCACAACAGTGTAATAGCATGTTGACTGCTCACATGCAGACTTATAACAGCAAGTGTGTATGTGTAAGCATACAGAGACTATACAGGCTTAAAAATTGAGTCTCTATAGTATAATTTGTGCTTTATGGATTGCTTCTTAATGTAAATCTGAAAACAACTTATATAAAACTCAATATGATATCAGTTGTCATAGAAACCTGCTCATGACGCTTTTGTCGAGCAAAAAGCTGATGACGTTGGCGAAGTTGACGTAAGTGTATCCTGCGGAGTCTTCGTGTGACATGAAGAATCGATAAGACTTCCTGTACGCATCTCCGTACTCTCCGTCGTACATGCTCATCAACACTCCCTCGTCACTGTTAATGTCACTCAGTGAAGATGAAGTACACCTGTTTTAATTAATAAAGGTAGCTGTTTTACATCGTTGCTTATAAAATCAATAAAATAAAGATAATCTTAAAACTGAATGGCCTGCACAAAATAATAAAGTTTTCCATTGAGATAATAACGTTAAAACTTCAGATTAGGACATCTTAAATTTAGAAAAATATTTAAAAAAAAACGATTATCATTGAAAAACTAATTAATTTTAAGAATATAACAAAATGTTCTAACTGAAAAGTTACAAGAGGCAAATTAAAGCTCATATCAAAATATCAATCGTGAGTAAAAAAGAACCAACTTTTGTATAGCAGGTAATGGAAGATGTCTCAACAAACTCAAATATCCACTTCTAACATCTTCATTAGGACTGTTCAGTCTGATACTGCACAGTTCTATACAGCTGAAAATAAATAAAAAAAAATCAATTTGGGATGCAATAAATTGGATGCAATAAAATTAAATATTCTCCACAGTGATCGGCAATTTCAAATACCTTTTCAGAAGAGAATCGTTAGAACACGAAGAACTGTGGAAGAAACTTGTCAGACAGAGAGAAGCAGCAAGTGAAATTTCTTTCTGAGGATTGAAACCTGGTAACCATGGCAACCAATCATGTTAAATATTCGCAGAAAAACCAAAAAAATACTCAAATTTTCAGCAACTGTTAATCATATCAACATCTTCTAACTACAAAAAATTAAAACAAAAAGGCAAATATATAATAATAAAGAAATAAATATATACACCATGGATGAAAATAATGAATGCAAATACTAACCACAATCAACAATAGCATACAAAAGATCAAGGAAAGGCTGTAGGGAATAAATAGACTTTGTTGGTGCTAACTGCTCGATAACATCCAGAGCCCACTTGAGAGCAAGACATCTTAAAATTAAATAATCAATTATTGTTTAAATAAATATTAATAACATTTATAATAATAATAAACATTTATAGAATCTATCTAATAGGTGGATGATAACAACTCAAATATATCTTCATAAATATATTTCTTTACAAACCTGCAGTCAGTATTTATGAAGCGAACGGATAGCAAGGATTGTAGAGTCTCAAAGATGGAATTCAAATGTACACTGTTTGCCGTAAGATTCGATTCCTTGTTAGTCCCGAGAAGAAGTCGACTGCTCAGTATGAAATGGCCGTGTCTGCAGAGATCAATATTTATTTATTCAAGTCTGCATATCAATATTTATTTATTCAAGTCTGCATATCAATATTTATTTATTCATGTCTGTATATCAATATTTATTTATTCATGTATGCATATCAATATTTATTTATTCATGTCTGCATATCAATATTTATTTATTCATGTCTGCATATCAATATTTATTTATTCAAGTCTGCATATCAATATTTATTTATTCATGTCTGCATATCAATATTTATTTATTCATGTCTGCATATCAATATTTATTCATTCAAGTTTTAATGATGTAATTCTCAACAATGGTGGAATAATAAATATGCTAAAATCAACACCACAATAGATAGAATTTAAATATAATTTAACTTCAACAAGACAAATATTTTGTCGCTCCAACATAAAAAATTCATGTCATCTGCGACTACCTGGTTGGAAGTCATTATTATTTTTATTAAAATATTTCATTAAACAAAATAATGTAATGAAATATAAAAGCAGCAAACAAACCTGCAACTATGTGAGTAGAGAGCCTCGATGATACAGAAGATAACGAGTGGATAAAATTCTACCACAAACAGATAATTCGGTTGCAATAAGTTCCTGAAGAGCTCAAAAAATGTTGGAGACAGAGCCCACATCTGTCAATATATATATAAATTCAAATCATTGTCACCAGAAAAAAACAATTTTGAGTTATAATCTAATTTTAATTTGCTAAACTTTCATCATCATCATCAGCATCATCACCATTAACATCATCACAGCGCTCTTGTAATAACTATTTCATTGTACTGCGCTATATAAATTATCCATGTTATTATCATCCTCACCACCACTATCATCATCATCATCATCATCATCATCATCATCATCATCATCACATCTACTCACCCCAATAAGGTTGCTCTTGGCATTTCCAATTTCAACGAGAGCTCGAACGGTGAATATGACGACGGCTTCTGCTTGAGCGGTGGAATGTCGTCCATCCTCGAATGGATTCGGAGGATCAACAATCGATAGAACAGCTGACGGCGTTCCATCGTCGTCTTTGTTCTTGGAAGATCTCAGCAGGACGTTGTAAGCCGCTTCAAAGTGGAATAAGATGAGTCTGTTGCGAAAAATTATAAAAGAAAAATAAGTTAATAGGTCAAGAAAGAGATTATGGAAAATTGAAATTAATCGTTGAAAGATCAAAAACCAACTTGTATGCTTCTTGAAGAAGTGGGATATTTTTCAGTACCAAAATTGAACGATAGAGACTCAGGAGATTTTCAGATGTCTTCAAAAAATAATATTAATAATAAAAACAAATAATAATATAATACAAATAAATAATAACATCAAGCTATTGATGCACCATTGTTCAGTTATTCTGCATCCAAATAACTGGAAAAGAATATCATTACAAACAACGAACACTCACTTCCTTTGAAACGGCATAACACATTCTCGGCAGCATGGAGTCTGCTCCTAATATGGCAGACATGAAGCTGAATGGTAGCCTGGTTGTGAGGATGTCTACCAGCTGAAATAAAAAAACATCAAACTTCTAAATAATAAATAAATAACTCAAAAATGTATTCAAATAATAAAACAAAAAATGCAGTCTTTTAAGGTTGGTGAAAGGAGTTAGTTAACCCCACGAGACACTCAACCTGAGCAATGCATGTAAACTCCTTGCTTAAGGGAGCTACGATGGTGATGCCAGTGAGATTCGAACCGCTGACCTACAAGGCGACAGGCGAACGCTTTACCACTATGCCACCACCGCCACGGTTGATTAATTATCAATATTTAATAATCATTAGTTGCTATGGTGACCATGACAATCACAAATTTCTGATGAACAAAAAAAACCTGCCTTTTGAATGAGAGAAAGCAACGATGAGGTGAAAGCTCGACTTCGAACGGACTTGACGAGGATTTGTGAGAGAACGAAATCAAAAAGAGAGGTACTGTGACATGGGCAGTCCATTGATCCCAATTTTGAAATTATCGATCGAATGCAATCATTTGCTGCACAATAAATAAACAAATCATTTCTATACATATATATAAAAATCATTTAAATAAATGTTGATTAATTTAATATTACCTAAAGTAAGTGTCTTTTCATCAAAAAGACTGTTGGAAAATGCAAAGGAGCATTTTATAAGTCTCTCAAAAACCTGAAATTGATTATCAATTTTTCAATTATTTTTTTTAATAATATTCAATTAAAAACCTTAATAAAATAAAATTACATTTAAAACTAATTAATAAATTTTTTAAAAGTCACAAATATTCTAAAGAACTAAGTTATCTGAATTTACCTCTAATAAATACTGATTTTCCACGGGAGATGAATCCCCCAGACACTTGATCACTGTCGTAAAAACTCTATAAAAATCAATTTTAAATTATTAATTAAATATTTTATAATTTCGTAGTGCAAAAATTTGAATAAATTTTGAAAAAAATTAAAATAAATAATTTTGTAAGCGTTTAGTTTAAAACACCAAAATGTTATTCGACCTCATCAGAGCAGCGACTTTTGAACTTGTCTCCTTTAAATAGATATCATTATCATCATCTTGAAACTTTTTCTGTTCCATTTCCTATATTAAGATATTTACTTTTATAATACAAAAATAGATTCTTAAAAACAACATTATGTAAAATAATAAGTAAACAAGTTAAAAAAGATTAAAAGTAATTAAATAACATGTTATTGAATTATAAAGTAAAAATTAATAAAGCACATCTTCGTATCAACAATTGTATTAAATATAAAAGTTAACTAACAGTAATAAAAGACTCCATGTCTTCAAGGAACTGAGTGAGCAAGCCAAAGGTAAAAGTCAGATCTTGACTCCAAAATGATTGAAATGAAATGAGAGCATTAGATGTGAACTGGATAACAACTTCCTTCTGTGAGGAGTCAATGTGCCAACCCACTAAGATGTCGACTACGTCCTGAAATCAATTTGAGTTTCAGGTTTTTGTCATTTTTGTTTATTAAAACTTTCATACATGACATAAAAAAAAATAAAAACAATCCATGACAGAAATATTTAATAAAAAAAAAAAAGATTTATTAAAAAAAATAACAAACCCTAAAATTTCTTCTGAAATTCATCGGATACAATTTGGAGATGAGGATAATAACTCTGATGACTGCTTCAAGATGCTCAGGCACAGTCACATTTTCAAGTATGTTTTGACATTTGCTCAACGTAAACTGGACAACAAAATAATTAGGTCAGATAATCAACAAAAATAATTTTCTATGTATGTATGCCATGCATGTTAGGAATTCACGTAACACTGCTAGGTGGCGCTGCAAGCTACAATAGCATAACAACGATTATTTTATCAACATACATAATTTCTGATGTATGTATGTATGTATGTATGAATGTATTATGTACGTATTTATGTATGTTATAACTTCGCAAAACGCTGTTAGGTGGCGTTGAAATCTGTCATTTTTGACAGGCTATCTCTAGCATTAAATAATGGAAAATTAACATTTATCACATTCATACCTGAATAACATTTCTAAACACTTCTGCTTTTTTGTCCAACTTCAAAGCCTGAAAAAGTTTTCAATGCATAAATATTTATATAGAATTCGACTAAATAAATGTTATAATATCTTAAATAAGAGAATAACTTGGAATAGAAAACTACAGATTCAGACCACGAAATTTATTATGATTTAAAAGATAACATGCAAAACAGTCAAATTTCCAATACATTAGAGTAGTCACATAATAATAATAAGCATACACAATTCCAGATGTTTCTACATATAAGTATGCATTTAAGCACGTTATAAATTCATGTTAAATTGTTAGGTGGTGCTGCAATCTTTATTAATTATTTTCCTTTTTTGTGACAGGTTATCACTAGTACCAGCCATATAGCAAGCGTCGTAATAACTTTTACATCCAATAGATTTAACGTACAAAAAACCTAACCTGGGTCACAGCTTGTAAATAAAAAACTTTCACATCATCAGAAACTCCTTTCGGAAATAACCAGTCTGTGAACTTTGACCTGAAAAATATAAAAAATTTACAAAATAAACAAATAAATACTGATTATACAAATCATTGCTGAAATTCCAGAGTACACAAATAAAATCATGCTACACTTCAAAATATATTTATTTATAGTTGATAAACAACTTTATTTAATTTATTTATAGTTCTTGAAAAGGTTAGTTTAATTTCTTTACAGATCTTGAATACATTAGTTTAATTTATTTATAGTTTATATCAATACAAACCCTTTAACTTCCTTCATATGAATGTAAACAATAGAGCCAACACAGTTAGCAACTTCTTGTTTGAAATCCCTTGTCATTCTCTCAGAGAAAACTTCTCTCAGGGAAAGTATAACATCCTCAGCCAGGTTAGATACGGACTGAAAAATGATAATTGATTAAATGAACTATAATTATTATTATTATTATTAGCTTATTTAAACATGTTTTAATAACAAAACTATTTAAATCGTTACAACATCTAATTATGGATGAGAAAAAAAGAAAATTAACCCAAGCCAAAGTTGAACTGGCATTAGTTCATGATTAAAGAAATTTCACATCAACAAGTAACCCCATCCAGATCACTATTACTCATTATTGACATATTATAAACAATATATACATATAATTACTTGGTGATTATCAGGTATGGTGAGATAATGTTTTAAGCTTTCAACTGCAGATATTCTTCTGTCGTAATCATCATCCTCACTAACAACTTTTCTGACCAGAGATGAAAGTTTCGATTCATCTATCAGCTTTAATTCTGATGAAATAAATTTTTTTATTTTCAAATAAAACATTAGTTAATGAAAAATATTTTATAAAAAAAATGCTTATAATCTATAAAGAAAAGTGCAAAATGCTTCTTGATGGGCTTTTGATTTTTTTCATTTCCTGGATATAACGGATTATGGATATAACTTGGGCCCCTTTAAGTTTGTTACAACAGGATTATGTATGATGAGATAATGTTTTTTTATATATAATATGAGATAATGTTTATATATATATACTAGCGGAGATACCCGGCGTTGCCCGGGTTTTTTTAGAGGTTTTTCTAATGTTTGTCTTTTTCTCTCCCGTTTCCTTTCCCACCTGCTTTCCCACTCCTGTTCGCTTTCCCGTTTTCAGTCGTTTTCCCGCTGCCGGTCGTTTTCCCGCTCCCGGTCGCTTTCCCGCTCCCGGTCGCTTTCCCGCTCCCGGTCACTTTCCCGCTCCCTTTCCCGCTCCCGGTCGTTTTCCCGTTCCCGGTCGCTGTCCCGTTCCCGCTCACGTTTGCTCTCCCATTCCCGCTCACGCTTGCTTTTCCGTTCCCGCTCGCTGTCCGTTCCGGGTCGCTTTCCCGTTTCTATAATAGACAAACTAACCCACAAACATTTATATATATATATATATATATATATATATATAATATATATATATATATATATATATATATATATATATATTGCGAATAAACTGTGGAATCAATAGCTTTTCGTTTAGATGGCATAATTAATTCGATAGAAAGATTTGAAATTAGAAATTATATTTTTTCAGCCAATTTTCAATATATGACGATGTTTTAAAGGAAATAGTTTTGTACTTTATATATATATATATATATATATGTGTGTAGTTCCCGCTCGCTCACCCGCTCCGCTCATTTTGTGACGGATTTCAAATTTTTTTTTTTATATTTGATTCCCCTTGACTCTCAAGGTTGTGTGAAAATTTCATTACGATCGGATGAATGGTGTAGCAATGCATAAACGCCATTAACATATAAACATATATACATATATACATACATACATACAAACATTCATTTTTATATATATAGATACATATATATATATATATATATTATTGGTTTCTACTTTTATTACATCAAATCAATATTAATGTAATAGTAAACATTTTTAGTTAAAATAAAAAACCACAACTTCACAAGCATGAACATTATAGTTCAAAAGCGTTACAACGCATATCGACATCAAGATCTCACTCGGTGAATTGATACAAGAGATGTAATTATCAATAAATAATACAGAAAAATCCTACACATATTTCATGCATAAAAGTCAGCAGTGAGTGAGCTTAAAATTATGTTCTATTATTACATGAATGATTTTAAAAGTCTCTGAAAATAACTTTGCAAGAGAAAACATCATAAAAAAGTTTCTCATGAATAATTTCCCAGACACACACACACACACACACACACACACACACACACACACACACATATATATATATATATATATATATATATATATATATATATATATATTACACTTTTTAAATAATAGTCTTAAAACAAACTTGGCTTACCAGATTTTCTGGACGAAGAAACATATTCGGTACTTTCTTCTCTTGAATATTTGTTTGGCCTGCTGGATTTGGCCGGTGTCCTCTCTGATCCGTAAAACTGATCGGGTTCATACTTTCTCCTACCGTAATACTTGTCATCCCTTCTTTTTTCTTTACCATCTCGCGTTCGACTTGGTGCATATTCCATTCTGATGAATGCTTAACCTTTAACAGATAAACCTTTTGTTAATACACAAAGTGGAGCAATCTTTACCTTCAAACAGATTTAAAACAACTCATTCCAACATCAAACCATAAATTATAAATCCGAAAAGAATGTATAAATAGTCACGATTAATTTGGCTATATACCATGAAAGTTCAAAAAATGGTGTTTGTGAAATTTTACAGATAATAAAATAGAATGGCTATATATATATATATAGTAAAAACTCATGCATGAATGTGAATAATTGGTGCTTAGTTTTTCCATCTTTTCTGTTTGTACACATTACAAAACAATTATACAATTTTATTTATATTTATTTATCAATAGTCTTCTTTAACAAAATTTTAACAATATATATATTTGATATTACTTTTTGTCATACATTTTAACATCTAAAAATGTATTTTAAATAATTTTAACAGTCTATTAATGAACTTTGTTAATCTTGTGAACCAGCAGCAAATAAACACAAACCAACAGTGCTTAGTATGTAGTAACTGCTTAAGTTCTAGGTTTTACCTAGAAGTCAAATTCAGTTTAGTTTTGAATTGGAGACAAAAGTTATGAGGTGTCGGGCAGGAATTGGAGAAACCAGCTAAGTGGCCATGCAGTCTATGCAGAAAAAAATGCTGGTTAGAACTCTATTAGTTGCATGAATTGTAAGGGTTGGGTCCATAAAAGATGTAGTGGCATTTTTTATAGTTTGGCTTCTATTGTAAGAGATGTGTGGCAGGACGAGATGCTTGGTGAAGTTAAGCTGGTCATAAAGGTAGATTGTGTGACCAGGTTCTGCTACACAATATGTGCAGGAGAACGTGTAGAAGAAGCAGTGAGAGCCAGACTAAGCTCTGTCTGGGTTAAATTCCAAGAATTAGTGTACTTATTTACGGCACAGAAACATGGACAATTAAGACTGAGAATCTATGAAGCTGAGAGAGGGCTGAGAGTAAGATAGTTAGATGGGTAAAGTTTCACATTAACGGCAACTTATTTTTAGAATCAGCAGAGTAATACGATCTCATGATTGGCATAGCGTGTTCCCATGATAACAACTTTTTATTTAAATTGAACAAAAAAGATTAAATTTGTGCTTTAAAATTTTATATAATTAAAACAATTAAATTTTATTAAAATATTTGTTAAGTTGATGACTCTGTGTTAAACACTCTGAGAAAAAAGGGGGTGCCGTTAACGTCAAACCTTACCGTTAGATGAATGTGTGATGTGCCACCTAATGATCATGTATGCAGTTTAGATTTTTATAATCTTCTAGATGTTCCTTGTATGGCTGATGTGGTCGAACATCTAGAACAGAAAAACACGGATCATTGGGTTTTGGCATGTAGAAGTGTGGATGTTATAGGGATAAAGCCAAAGCAGAGGGGTAGAAATGGCAGAAAAGGTCAAACTTTAGCTTAGCATGAAAATTGAAAAAAAAAACAATGTTTCTCAAATAAATAGTAATAGTGATGACTTTAGTCCTAATTTTAAACAAACATGAAATAAATAGTAACACTTCGGTAATCATGGAGAATAGGTGCAGAAATTATTTTCGGTGTTTTTAATTATTTTTTTAATATAAAATTAATATAATTAGAAACAGAATAAAATTACCAATCGGATGATCCAAATAATTTATTGAAAATATAATTAAAGAAGAAGTTAATGACAGAAAACCACCAGGTAGTAGGAAAAACTAGGTTCATAAACAGTAAACTAACTAAAGGTGAAGCGAAATGAAATGTCAAATAAATTAGTTGTCAAATAAATTTATTGTGCGAGTTTTTATAAAACAATTTAAAAACAAATTACTTATTTTTAAAAAAAAGTATGAATTAATTTGTGTGCCTTAATTGAAAACTATCGCGTTTAACATTCTATGAAGAACAGTTCGGACTTAAATAAACCTACATTTTTTTTGTAAATGCTATTTTGACTGCGTGAATACTATTTTTGTGTTACTTTTGTTAATAACTTTTTTTTAAGCGCTGTAAATATTTCCTGTCTGCGCTATAAATAGTAATTTCTGTTTGACTTCGCTATTCAAAGTTTTTGTTGCTGTTCTCTTGCGCGTTTCGTGAGTTTTCCGAGAAAATTTTATTATCAAAACTTAATAAACTGCTTGGATCATTAAATTGGAGTTATTGTTGTGATTACAAATATATAATTATTATATTAAAAAAATAATTAAAAACACCGAAAATAATTTCTGCACCTATTCTCCATGATTACCAAAACTTCTTTAAATTGCTTTTTCATAGCCAGCATGTAGCTAGCTAATGTATTTTCATTTCTTTTATAAACAACTGCAAGTTCAACAAATTGAAAACTATTCTATTTTTAGTTCATTTAAAGGTAAAGGTTCCCTTTGACGGCCCGTGCCGAAAAATAATCGTATTATTTTTATTTTGTCACAATAACATAAAAAAACAAATTTAATACCAATTTTAATTTAAAAAAAAAACATTTATCGTAATTTGAGAGACTTTGAAAACGTAAGTAGTACCCTTTCAAGCCCTATTTACATCGTAGTTGTGAGTGGTGAGGTACGATGATCGTATGAATGAAATGAATAAAAAATAAATAAAATTAGTTTATAATAAAATTTTATTTATAAAACAAACTATCAGTTGTAAATAAAAATTCCATTAAAATTTTAAAACTCACCGCCCGGTAACTCGGGACGGTTTGCAAGAAGTAATAAAATTGGAAATTATTAAACTAAGTTAACTTCTTTAAATAAACAAAATTTCAAATTTTTAATGAAGAAAAACTAAAAAATAAATGTTATAAAAAGTAGTTTATTCGAAGCAACGTCGAAATTTGAATATTTGTAAGCGAACATTGTGTATTTGCGTCGTTTAAACTTTTCCTTCAAATCCTTCGTTTAAACTTTTCCTTAAAACTCAAACGTACATAAATTATAATTACATTATTTATTTTTTTATATGACATTTTCCCATTTTAAATAAATTACTTATACTAATTATCATAATTTTTAAACTAGTGTTTACTTTTAATCGTGTTTATAGTTAATTATAGCCGAGAATTATGTATTAATCCGCCACACGGGCCGTCAAAGGGAACCTTTACCCATTTAAACACTAAATTTAACCTAAAAAAATCAAGAGATTTTATTCACAAAATTAACTTTCAACTTAGTTACTTAGTTGTCTTATTTTCGACAGTTCAACAGACCGTCGTACCGAAGTAAACTTCTTAAAAAATATTTAAAAACAAAAACGTGAAAATATAACCAAATAAAAACTAAATTTATTTTTTTTACCTGCAGAACGAATCAAATAAATTTAAACATAACAGCAATTTCTGTAATGTTTTTACAAAGATATGAAATGTGTTTTTACATAACATACCGCTCACAAAGAAACTTAATTTATGCAATTGAAAAGTATATAAACTAATGATTCTATAGATACTTTTGTAGTTTTATCTATTTTTTGACGATAATAAAACTGCAAATGTTTTAAAACAAGTCCAACTGTGCTGTGCGTCACTGGATTTGATGTCGAGATTCATGTATATATATATGACCGTCGACAGGCGCTTAGCCAGTGGGAAAACATGGATGAATGTCTACCCCACCCATATATATAGAATATATATGACCCCACCCACATAAGCGTAGACTTTGGGGTGCAGCTTGTCCCAGAACAAATCTCCCTCCTCCCCCCCGGACAAAGTGTCTGTCCTCTCCCCGGAAAAATTAGGAATATTGCATAATATTTAATAATTTATGAGTGTATTATTATTATTCTGTATTATTTCCTTGTTTATGTGCAAGCCTGAGAACAAAGCTAAATTACAAAAAAGCAGACGAGGTTAAATGTTGTTAATTTAATGACCAGTCATCAAGAAATCACAAAAAATGATATTAACATTTTAACTTGATTGAAAAAATATTATTACTAGCACTTTTATAGAAATATGTTGCTGAATAACCTGTCTGCAACTGCTTTTTTTTAGATTTTATTCAAAGCCTCGATCATGGTCATTGCATGGTCAGCAATTTTTAATAGATTCATTTGACAGAAAAGTTGCTCTGAGTCTGTGAGTCGTGCCCCTTTCTCCCCTTTTGGGAAAACGAGAACTCTACGTCAGTGCCCACCCATAGAAATTTTTCTAGGGGAGCAAAATATTTTTAGTGATGTTCTAATGTAGATTTTCCGAAACTATCTTAAAATAATTTTTAAATGAATTAGAAATCAACTCAATGTTGAGTAGTGAGTAGCATTCGTATTGCAAACAGACAGTAAAAACTAAAAACTAGAAACAAAAGTTCAGCTTCATATATTTGTCCATTTTCCCTGTGAAGCACAGGATAAAGGCTAAACCTAGAGAACTAACATCTCCAGGGAAAAACTACCTGGTATCGAACCCGGGTACTCCGGTGTCTAAACCACTAGACCAATATACGTATACAAAGCCATGAAAAACATCTTACTTCCATAAAAATCATAAAAGTAGTCGAGCTGTTCTAGTTCGGCCTGAGCCTTAACTGTTTCAATTTGGAGGTTAACACATGGAAGAACCTCGTTTAGTGACTCCTTCAAACACATTTACCAAGAAGCATAAATGCCATTCTCTTCGAAAAAATATTTTGCCATCTGTGATAAATGATAACTCTCTTCCACTTGATTGAGACGATCCGGACCTATTCCCGTTTAATACCGCAGCTAAAAGATCATTCTCAGCTTTGAAGTACCTTAACAGTAGGCCCAGTAAACATGGTAACCATTTTGTAACGTTTCTTGTCCGTTACTTTTCAGTTACCTGGTTATGAAAAGGTTACCTGGCCCAAAGCAACTAAAAAGAAACGTTTCTGCAACGTTTCCAATGTAACGAAAAAGTAACATGTAATTTGCGACTAAAAAGAAACGTTTCTGCAACGTTTCCAACGTAACGAAAAAGTAACGTGTAATTTGCGACTAAAAAGAAACGTTTCCAATGTAACGTAAAAGTAACATGTAATTTGCGACTAAAAAGAAACGTTTCTGTAACGTTTCCAATGTAACGGAAAAGTAACGTGTAATTTGCGACTAAAAAGAAACGTTTCTGTAACGTTTCCAATGTAACGGAAAAGTAACGTGTAATTTGCGACTAAAAAGAAACGTTTCTGTAACGTTTCCAATGTAACGAAAAAGTAACATGTAATTTGCGACTAAAAAGAAACGTTTCTGCAACGTTTCCAATGTAACGTAAAAGTAACATGTAATTTGCGACTAAAAAGAAGTTACAACAACGTTTCTAATGCAGCCAAAATGTAACGATTTGTTTTATTCATAGATATCTATGGTTTTATTATTACGGATAATATAAAAATCTTTTATAGCATATATAATTTTTTAGAAAAAGTAAAGTGTTTGTTTATTTATAAAACTCAATTGCTAAAAAGCTTTTAATAAAGACGCTTAATAAATGGTATTTGCATTGTGTCGTATTATACTTTCCTAGATTTTGTTCTATCTCATCGGTTCACTGAGAGCGTCGAACGAGTCGCCTGGGATGAGATAAGATGTTAATCAAAAGTTAATTAACGACTCGCTTCTACAGCTCTTGTGTTAGAAATAATTTGAAGGTACAAAACAAACTATACTGGTTAAAAATCACCAATCAATTCGAAACATTAGATTTTTAAACCATTTGAAACCTCTGCTTCCTGCTGCCCTACTACCCCTGCGCTGTTTGTGAATTTTTATTTTATTTATTTATTCGTGTTTTAAGAAAAGACCTGACAGAACGCAGGAAATCATAAAAAAATAAGCAAAAAAACAAGAAATTAAAAGAAAGTCTGTCTAGTCTATAACGAACATTCAATATTCCGCTAATTATAATGACTGGCAATAGTTAATTTTAGACAATAATAATAGAATAACGTTATTGAATCAGCTAATAGAGTTGAAAGAAGTTAGGTTAGTAAGAGTCATAGAAGAGCATTCTAATAATAAAGTTACAAGCAAAACTAGCAGAGTGATGTTGCATTGAAGGGAGTACAAAATCATGTTTCCTCTTGCGAAGAATATGACCATGATTTATCATTACGTGGTCATACTCATTTGTAAACATTTCACTTTCATTCACACTGACATAATCTAAATGGCCATATTCTCAGGTGAGACATTCTTCTTGCTTTACCAGCGAATTGCTCGATGTCACAAGTGTCTACCAACCCGTGGGTATATAGTCATAGACACCTTTCACTCTTCCCCATCAGCAGTTTTTTCATAAACTGTTTGAGTTTTAACTTCGAACCCTTTACCAGGAGGTGTAATTTCTGCCGGTATAACACTTTGGAAAGAAAGCAAGGAGCTAAATCTGGCTCTTTTTTAATGCCTTTCACAGAACTAATATTGTTTGTTTCTTGTTCCTAATGTTCATTCTTGCTAAATCTTGACAAGAAACATAATCTTTTTGTTAAAAGAATGAGGTAATGTAAATAAGCCAAAGTTGAGGCTCTTTGACATTGGCTGGCAAGTTGGTAAGCTCCGCCTCCATGCCAATTATGAACAACTTATATATAGTCTGAAAGTGCGCGAAAAATCTGTTTGTTGTGAGGTCACGCCGTTATTGTTTCAGTAAATCTATCGTGTTTTGTCTGCATTTGCTAACATCTAACAAGTTTAGTTCATTCTCATTGTGTTATAATAATCAGTTAAATTCGTTGTGTTATAATAATCAGTTAGATTTTTTGATCGAAACTTTGTTACAATATGAAGAGCAGTTAGATAAAATTAGAGCCGATAATTTAGCAGATATGTGGTTGGACAGTTTACTAACATATGGGAAGTTTTGAAAGAAATTAAAAGTAATCTGGCTCTTCTTGTCAGTCCGCCAACGACAGCAGTTAATACGGCAGTTCCGGAAAACGTTCATTTCCCCATGCACTCCATGGTACAATTTGACCAGTTGGATTCAAAATTAGAATCTAAAGAATTATTTGATGCTCTGGTAAGTCAATTACAGCATGTACTTAGATATCTAAAATTTTTGTATTAGGTTATCACTATCATAAATTCAAACATTTGTATAGGTGATTGACTTACAAAAGCTTGGGGGAGACACAATGGCAGAGGCGTGTCGTAGGCTGCTCCGGTACACCATGGATGATGGGCTGGCTGAAAAGTTCAATTGGAAAGGGAGTGGTGGTAAAAGAAAAATGGAAAGCACCTTTTTAAAAGAACTTATCATTAGTTAGCTTAACTAAACTATTAGCAAAGTCATTTTAAAAATATTAGATATCTAACTACTATTTTTTTAAACTATTTCTCAGAAACTCTCCAAACCAATAGACGCTTCCACGATTTGTCAGCCAAGGAAATTGAGGTTGTGACAAAGAAGTGGATAAAGTTTGCACATAAGAGGCTGAACCGCAAGGAGAAGAAATGACATTTATATAGAGCTCAAAAGACTTTCTTTAAATAAACTTTTTTATAAATTTGCAAATATTGTTTCAGTTTTGTCTATTGATGAACGTATTTGAAGTGATAATAATTTGCATGAGCAAATAATAGAGGAGGTTTCTAAAGCGTTACATTGTAAACGTTTCTAAAACGTTACACGGGAAACGTTTCTAAAACGTTACACGGGAAACGTTTCTAAAACGTTACTCAGGAAACGTTTCTTTAACGCACAGCCGATGAGCAAAACAACCGAAAAGAAACGCGTTTCTTGTAACCGAAAATGAACGGTTAAGAAACGTTACAAAGTGGTTACAATGTTTACTGGGGGATATCTTGGTAAGGACAAGTGTGGCCACTTTTCCTAAAATTATTGCTTATAAGGTATTTAAGCTACTTCATCATCAATATGGGCAAACGATACAGGATTCTGTAAACCGGAGACGCCATGCATTTGCTCATATAGGAAGTATACATTATTATGCAATATAAAAACTTTAGTTTACTGACACTTATTTTAAAACCATAATTACTATAAAGACAATTTTTTACACATAGTTTATTGTAAATGTTTTGTAAATGTTTGATAATTTATTGAGCGCCTTTTCCGCTTTGTTCAAAGGCGCTGTTCTTTTACATGCCCCACGGAGAGAACGATAATAATAATAATAATGTTTGACAATATTTAGAGTGGCGTAAATCCTAAAGGACTTCAAGGCCACTGAAGGGTTCTTTGCAGAGGCAGCAGCCATTTATAGGCGCCTACCCCTTTAGCAATGCGAGTGAACTCCTTGCTTAAGGGATTTACGCTGGTGACGCCGGTGAGGCTTGAACTGCCGACCTAATGATCGACAGGCGAACGCTCTACCGCTCTGCCACCAGCGCCTCTATTTTTTACCCGCTAAGTTTTCCGTTGACATGGGCTACTAGGCAGTGAGTGGGAGTCGAACCGTGAAGCTCTCACATTCAAGGCTAACGCTCTACCAACTCAGCTAACCTAGCACCATTAATTATAAAAGTTTGTGCAACACAATATTATCAACAATCAGTCAATCAATTAATTAAAATGGCGATGCTGTTTAATATTCCCATATATCAACAATAACACTACAGATTTAGTGGGATACGCCAAGACTACCAGATGCGGATACATGACCGGATTTAAGAGTTGTGGGCCCCTGGGTTGTACCATGTATTGCCCCCTCTCGTTGATGGCATTGCAAGTTGCAAGCACCTGCAAGCTATAGGAATTTTACTCAATAGGCTCGTAAATTTGACCCGTATTTCAAGCACAGAGCAGTCATCCATGCATGTGTGTAACAATTAATTGTGAGCTTAGTTGTTTGAGCAGGCAGGGACGGATACAGGGGGGTGGGGGAATGCATACCCCACATAGAGTATCAATTAAGACTACCCTAATACTATATTTATCTAAAACAATTTAAAAAATAGCGTATTACATGTTACTGCTACTACATAAGAAAGGATTGTCATTGATTTATTAAAACAGACTGTGTCGTAAAGCAACTGCGTTTTCATGACTGACTTAAGAATTCAATCATTTACTAACAGTGTAATAGCCATATATATATATATATACTAGCGGGGTTACCCGGCGTTGCCCGGGGTTTTTAGAGGTTTTTCTAATGTTTGTCCCTCTCGCTCCCGTTTCGTTCTCCACTTTCCCGTTTTCGTCGCGTTCCCGGTCGCTTTTCCGCTCTCGGTCGTTTTCCAGCTCCCGGTCGCTTTCCCGCTCAGAAGTTTTGTTATCGATTTTCTCTCTTGCTCGCGTTTCCTTCCAAGCTTGCTCTCCCGATTCCAGTCGCTTTCCGCGTTCCCGGTCGCTTTCCGCGTTCCCGGTCGCTTTCCCGTTCCCGGTCGCTTTCCCGTTCCCGGTCGCTTTCCCGTTCCCGGTGGCATTTCCGTTCCCGGTCGCTTTCCCGTTCCCGGTCGCTTTCCCGTTCCCGGTCGCTTTCCCGTTCCCGGTCGCTTTCCCGTTCCCGCTCACGCTTGCTCTCCCGTTCCCGGTCATGCTTGCTCTCCCATTCCCGGTCACGGTTGCTCTCCCGTTCACGCTCATTTTTTCTTTTCCATTCTTTCATAACTTCTGTTAGCCTATAAAACGTAAAATAGATTTGCTAAGACTATATATATATATATATGAATGTTTGTGGGTTAGTTTGTCTATTATAGAAACGGGAAAGCGACCCGGAACGGACAGCGAGCGGGAACGGAAAAGCAAGCGTGAGCGGGAATGGGAGAGCAAACGTGAGCGGGAAAGCGACCGGGAGTGGTAAAGCGACCGGGAGCGGGAAAGCGACCGGGAGCGGGAAAGCGACCGGGAGCGGGAAAACGACCGAATACGGGAAAGCGAACGGGAGTGGGAAAGCAGGTGGGAAAGGAAACGGGAGAGAAAGAGACAAACATTAGAAAAACCTCTAAAAAACCCGGGCAACGCCGGGTATCTCCGCTAGTACATACATAAACACACACACAGACACACATACATGCACATACACATACATACATACACACATACATACGCACATACATATATATATATAGTTCCCGCTCGCTCACCCGATCCGCTCCGCTCATTTTGTGACGGATTTCAAATTTTTTTATTATTTGACTTTCCCCTTGACTCTCAAGGTTGTGTGAAAATTTCATTACGATCGGATGAATGGTGTAGCAATGCCTAAAGGACATTAACATACATAAATACAAACATTCATTTTTATATATATAGATATATATATATATATATATCTATATATATATATATATATATATATATATATATATATATATATATATATAATAGCGGGGCACCCGGCGTTGCCCGGGATTCTTAGAGCTTTTTTGTAATGTTTGTCTCTCTCGCTCCCGTTTGTTCTCGCGCTCTCAGTCGCCTTCCCGCTCCCGGCCGCTTTCCCGCTCCAAATCGCTTTCCCGATCTGGACGCTTTCCCGCTCGCTATTTTGCTCTCAGTTGCTTTTTCGTTCCCTCTTGCTTTCCCTTTCCCGTCTCCGCTCATTTTCTAATTCCCGTTTCCGCTCCGCTCATTTTGTGACGGATTTAAAATTTTTTCTCTATATTTGATTCCTCTTGACTCTCAAGGTTGTGTGAAAATTTCATTATGATCGGATGAATGGTGTAGCAATGCATAAATGACACACACACACACACATATATATATATATATATATATATATATATATATATATATATATATATATATATATATATATATATATATATATATATATAAAGTGAATGAGATGAATGAACCAATATAATTGAAAAAAAAAACCTCTGGTTAATCTATGGCAAATTTTATGAATAAAATGCATTGTGACCTTCCCACTTATGCAAACGATTTTTATATAATAATAGTGAGATTTTGCATAAAGTTCTGTCTAGATGACTGACTACATAATCTATATTTTATGTCACAGTTTTTTAGAGGACGGAAGGGGATGCGCGCTCCACATGAAAGGAAGAAAAGTCGGTGTTGGACAGTTTTTACAGGCTCAAAATCTTTATTCATGACCCAAAAATCTCGACTCGGCCTGTCTTGACTGCAAGCCCGATCCAGCCTATTTGAAAACTCTAAAAATCAAAGCTCTATCAGTGCTCCAACATGTTATCTTCATGATGTTAAAATCTCCCAAAGTTGATGTCCATAGCTACTTTTCCAAGCCCTCAAGACTAAAAAAAGGAAATCTCCACTTTTTCGAGAAGCTGATGCTGTACATTTGCATTTTACAATGCATTAACATATGCAACGCCGTTGTCGACAGCAAGAATGGAACATTTGAAGAACTTGTGCAGCATTCAAGCTGTTGTAAACATTTCACTTGATTGTTTTCCAGCAGATCTAGACCACCCTCATTAAGTATATGATAAGCAGATTTATAAAAATATAAAACCCTAACAACAAAGATTTTATTGATCATGAATATTAAATAAATTTGTCAACAGAATTATTGCAATTAAATTAAGTAACAGTTTGATGGTCAGAAGTGTCATCCAAAATAAATTCTGATATGCTTTCTTTCATCTTCCTCCTTTGAGAAATATATAAAATCATCATTAAGAAATATATAAAATCGTCATTAAGAAATATATAAAATCATCATTAAGAAATATATAAAATAATCATTAAGAATTATATAAAATCATCATAAAGATATTTATAAAATCATCATTAAAATATTTATACAATATTAATTTTCCAGATCATACAAACCTTCTTATTCTCGTTTGTACTTCATCAATAACACTTTGAGGCAGTTTACTTACATCGTCCTTTTAAATAAATTACAAGTTATGAGAATAAATGAGTTATCCTTATAGATGTTATATAATTATCATGAATAAACTCTGAAGCAAAACATTTAACTGACCAATTCTTTCAGGACAGTTTCACATCCATAACACAGACAACTTATTAAATCATCCTTGTTGCACCTAGAAATTTGATTGAAACAAACTGGTTTAAATTAGAAAAGATACATACATACATACATACATACATACACACATACACACACATACATACACACATACATACATACACACATACATACACATATACATACATACACACATACATACATACACACACACATACATACACACATACATATACACATACATAGATTCATACATATAATTTCAATAAAATTTTAATAACCAGCATGTTTTTTTAATCGTGGCTTTGTAAAGGATGGCAAAAAGGCCATTTTTTGTCATACAATAAAACCAATAAAACTCACAAAAATGAACTTCTACTAGCACTACAGCACGTTTCAGATGAGCACAAATTATTTTCTGCGATGCACTTTTCATTTCCATAAGAATTTAAACTATCTCCATTGACATTGGGATGTTTGTAAATTTCCTGACAATTTTTAGTTCCATTTTGACAATACTCTTGAATCTTGTTGTTGATGCTTGGCATCTCCACTTTGTTGCTTATTCCATTTGCATCTAATTTCAACTGATTGGCTATGGAAAGCGAGAGTTTTGTAGCATAGCTAGCCGATAATTTTGAGCTATTTAGAGATTTATCAATGGCTGCCTACAGAAACAAATTCACCAAATTAAAATAAGAACTAACATACCAATACAATATCAGATTATTTTCTTCAAATAAGCACAAATTTTTCAACAATTGAAACAAGAGCCATATTTAACAGATAGTGTTTTGAAGTAGTCTAACCTTACAGAGACAGCACTTAAAATCACCATCATCATCATATTCTTTATTTTTATCATCTTTGGTGACAGTTAACTTTTCCCCTGTTCTAAACAACAAAATGATTATTTAAAATAAAAATATATGATACTAGTTGTTGCAAGAAGAAAAACTTTCAAAAAACCTGCATATAATGGATAAAGTTTTGTCATTTTCATTTTGCAGTTTATTAATAAACTCCTCAGTGAGGCTGTCAATAGTTTTTATTTCGTACTTCTACAATAAAAAACCATCAACTTAGTGGCTCATCAGCACATACAGTAATAACTACAAAATTGAATGAGCAGTAAGTGATTCAACTGACTTCAATAGAATTTTTCACAAATTCCAAGTTCTGCAGTTTAATTAGAGTTTCTATTTCTTGTTGTAAAAATGTCCTTGAATAAAAAAATAGAAATAATTTAATGCTGAAATTCAGAACATTCGCATAATAGCTTTTTCACCCAAGACATTTTTAAATGAACCCGATAAGATTTTCACCAAAAGTTGATTTATAGTCAAAATTTTTTTTCTTTAAAAAGCACACATTGGAAAAAATTTAAAGCATGTTTAGAGGTTGCACGAATCATCCAAAAATATTGCAGAAAAAAACTTTTCGTAGATTAAATTAATTAACATGGTTATCAAAATGAAACAATAAAATATTATGAAAAAGTATGATAGCACCAACTTAACAGAAATAAAATTGAGAACTCCATCTATTATAGATATTTTCTACTTTACGATAGAAAGGCGATATATAAGTTAATTTGATTGATCAAAATAGTAATCAATAGAGTCCTAATTGATTAATAAACTATCAATTCATTCTGATTTAAAAAGTCACAAGTACAAAGTCCTGTTCATGGAATCTTGAAATTATTGGCAATGCTCTTGGACAACAGACAATAAGCTTTTTTTCTACACTTTAATATAAATTTCATTTTTTAAAAATAACCGTGGATCACCCTATGAATCCCTGACTCTTTAAGGTGAAATATTTATCAGGCAAACTAATAGAATCTTCCAGATACAAAATATATTTCAATTATAAATAATTATATTTAAAGCACAGCAAAATTAAAAAACCTCATCGGCTTAACAAAAGTAATTCCATTTTCCCGGTCATCAGCAAACTCCTGGAAGTTAAAAAAATTTAAAAAATTCTATTATTTTATAATCAAGTATCCTTTCAAACAAAAAGGCAAATGATTTTTAAATTCCTTATATTAACTTCACCGCTGGTCTTGCTTGCTTGCTTGAATGTTTGCAAGTCTTGAAAGTGAAAATTAACTAAGTTCCCATCATCCAATTGAGCTTAAATTTGAAATATAAGCTCGCTCTTCATGACAATGCATTCTATTAAAGTTTAAAAATTTTTTGAATAAAAATGTTTTAATTAAAAAAAATAATTATTTATGTTTTAGAACAAAAACAAATAAATGTTTGCATGAATAAATTTAAAAAAATGTTGCATTAAAGAAAAAATTTGCAATAAATAAAAAGCAGCAAATTTTGAAATATAAAGGGAATTGTGATCAAGACTCCTTTTTTTACGGCTTACTTTCTTTAATATAAAAAACAACAACAAAACAATGTTGACCATTTCGTAAGAGAGCTGACTTCCTCTGCCTTGAGCAACAAAAGAGATAAGTCGAACAGCCAGTTGTGTTGAACTGTCGCCCATCAAAATCTTTGAAAATTTCAGCTCTTGGCATATTCTTCGAAGAAGACGTTTTCTTAAAGGTTAACAAAAACAATTATTAAAAATTTGATTAATAATTTAATATAATAAGGCAGTAAAAAATACTCTTATCATTTATATATATATACTAGCGGGGTTACCCGGCGTTGCCCGGGGTTTTTAGAGGTTTTTCTAATGCTTGTCTCTCTCGCTCCCGTTCCCTTCTCCACTTTCCCGGTTTTTAGAGGTTTTTCTAATATTTGTCTCTCTCGCTCCCGTTCCCTTCTCCACTTTCCCATTTTCGTAGCGTTCCCGGTCGTTTTTCCGCTCTCGGTCGTTTTCCAGCTCCCGGTCGCTTTCCCGCTCAGAAGTTCTGTTATCGATTTTCTCTCTTGCTCGCGTTTCCTTCCAAGCTTGCTCTCCCGATTCCAGTCGCTTTCCGCGTTCCCGGTCGCTTTCCGCGTTCCCGGTCGCTTTCCCGTTCCCGGTCGCTTTCCCGTTCCCGGTCGCTTTCCCGTTCTCGGTCGCTTTCCCGTTCCCGGTCGCTTTCCCGTTCCCGCTCACGCTTGCTCTCCCGTTCCCGGTCATGCTTGCTCTCCCATTCCCGGTCACGGTAGCTCTCCCGTTCCCGTTTCCGTTCCCGCTCATTTTCTCTTTTACATTCTTTCATAACTTCTGTTAGCCTATAAAACGCAAAATAGATTTGCTAAGACTATATATATATATATATATGAATGTTTGTGGGTTAGTTTGTCTATTATAGAAACGGGAAAGCACCCGGAACGGACAGCGAGCGGGAACAGAAAAGCAAGCGTGAGCGGGAATGGGAGAGCAAACGTGAGCGGGAACGGGGCAGCGACCGGGACGGGAAAACGACCGGGAGCGGGAAAGCGACCGGGAGCGGGAAAGCGACCGGCAGTGGGAAAACGACCGAAAACGGAAAAGCTAACAGGAGTGGGAAAGCAGGTGGGAAAGGAAACGGGAGAGAAAGAGACAAACATTAGAAAAACCTCAAAAAACCTGGGCAACGCCGGGTATCTCCGCTAGTACATACATAAACACACACACAGACACACATACATGCACATACACATACATACATACACACATACATACGCACATACATATATATATAGTTCCCGCTCGCTCACCCGCTCCGCTCCGCTCATTTTGTGACGGATTTCAAAAATTTTTTTTTTACTTTTGATTTTCATTGACTCTCAAGGTTGTGTGAAAATTTCATTACGATCGGATGAATGGTGTAGCAATGCATAAAGGACATTAACATAAATACAAACATTCATTTTTATATATATAGATATATATATATACAAGTCGACTTTTGGATCTAATCACCATATTCAAAATTATTTTGCTGAAAAGACTTAAGAAACTTTTCAAATCATGATTAAAATGGTAGAATATTGCATTGTTATCAGGTTTAGATCCATATTAAAAATTTCAGATCTGTAAACCTAATCAGAAAAACAATTTCTTACACATTATTTTATATTTATTGAAACAAATGATAAATCTTTAAAAAAATTACATTTATAAAAAGTAACAAAAAACCTCAGCAGAATTTTTATAGACTCCATTGATGTTGCATCTTTGAGAGACTTTCTTAATTCAAACAATTTTTTGAAATCAAGATTATTACATATTTCTTTGCAGTCTTCAATATTATTTTCGCTTGATATAATCGGCATGAGTTCATCTTCAAAAACCTTATTTGTAAAATTGATTGAAAAAAAAAACATCAATAAACATTTTTTTCATTGCTCAATTTTACTTACCTGATTTAAACCATAAACAAAAAAAGGTATTTCAGTGGATGAAAGCCGAGTTATAAAGCTCAAATCAGGTTTATGTGAAAACTCCCAATCGCAAGGCTCTGATAAAAAAAATTTAAGTTAAAATTAGTTGATGGAAATGTCATCTAGCAATCAATTATGATGCACAAAATAATATTTAAAAAAATCATAAAACAACCTAAAATGCATATCAACGTCGGTTGAAACCTCAGTTTCTTTTGAGCTCTTTTGCTTCGACCCTAAAATGTTTCAAATAATAAGCATAATATTATTTTTAAGGTTTACCTAATTAAATAGAGTGGACTAGCGATGCCACAGGTTTGACATTTACAGTTTAAGAAATTTTGAATTCTCGACTTTGGATTTACAATTTTTTAAAACTGCGTTCGAGTTTACGATGTTCCAAACACCGAGTTGGGTTTGGGTAGTACCAATTTAATATTTTTAGAAATGCACCTAGAAAAATTTTTTCTGCTAAAATATCTATATATATATATACACAAAAATGACTTTATGTCTGTCTGTCTGTATGTATGTATGCATGTCCTTTATGCATTGCACACCATTCATCTGGTTGTAATGATATTTTCAAACAACCTTGAGAGTCTATAAAGAAAGATTTTTGTGAAAAAATTGAGATCGGTCACAAAATGAGCGGGAGAGCGAGAACGAAAAAGCGATTGGGAGCAAAAGAGTTACCGGGAAAGCAAGCAAGAGCGTGAAAGCGACCGGGGATGGAAGAGCAAGCAAAAGCTGGGAAAGCGACTGGGAGAGCAAGCGGTGAAGGAAACGGGATCAAGAGAAAAAACGATAGAAAAACCTCTAAAAACCCCGGGTACCCGATAGAGGAAAAAACTTTTAACAAAATTCTATTACTTGTTTCCTAAGTATCTATACATCTGATTTATGAGTTTTAACAATGGTAGATGCCGAAACAATGTTCCAAACAATATTTGAAATGTGTAAGGAATGAAATGGAGAAAGTTTGAAGAGCTTTTAAAAAAGTATACCAATGGAAAATAGGCTGTTATATTTAATAGAACACGAAGCTTTGACCAAAGTTGTTCGGAAATATTCCCCTAGACGTAAGAAGCTGCTAAAAGGATGCTTAAGATGTCTAATAAAATACAAAAATCTGTCAAAACTTGGAAAGTTTATGAGATAAAGCACTCTTAACCAAAGATGTTTGTCAAAACTGCAATATGCCTATTAAAGGTTTATGATCATCATGTGTTTATGTTAAAAAAACATTGATTTTCTTTGGATTTTACAAATGTGCTTTAAATTTGATTTCATTTTTTACTATAGTGAATGAAGGATTTGTAATTCAATTTTTCGTCTGTATACATAAGCCAGGCAAATGTTTTAAAATTTAGCTTTAAAGAATTTATTAGCTGCTGTTTTCATTGAAGTTTTAAATGTAATATAAAGTTACAGAAATCAATTGCTTACTAATTTAATAAACAAACTTATTTAATTCAACAAACAGCAACATTTTTTTCAAGATTGTTAAAACCTTCCACTTTCTCAGCAGAAATAAAGGCTTGAAGAAGATATTTAGGAAGATAACCATCAAAATATGATTTCAAATAACAAACCTCCATTATCAAATTTAACATAGCAGTTGACTTTCGCCCCCCAGAAAAAGCTACTGCAATGCTTTCATTGTCTCTTATTATTCTGGATTTGCCAAACTCTGACCTGAATTTATGTGCTACTCTTTGTAAAAAACATTCCCTAAAATAAAATATACTGAATGTAAGCCAATTAGACATCAGTTACTGCCTAAATTTCAAAACAAAAATTTTTGAAACAACCTGCAGAATGAACCATAAAGTGTAAGGTTTAAAATGACATCTGGAGACCCACATTTGCAATAGCATTGAGGTTCTTTCCTTAAATATTATAAAATATTAATTTTAAATAAGAAAACAATCATAATTATCAAATACAGTTAATACAATAATTCTATGGGTGCTAGCAAACACCTTGTAATAAGAGTGTTGGAAACATTCCACAAATGAACAATAGATAGAAATACATAACAAGACCGATTATTGATTCATGAAATTAAAAAACCAGTTATAATTTTAGAAAGCGACAGCTGATTTTACGAGTATCGTTTAACATCCATAATAGAAACACAAATGAATCCTTAAAAACTTAGTTTTTCACAAATCCTTTATATTTTTTAATTTTTTAGCTTCTAAGTTTTTGCAAACCATTTTTTATGTTAATAAGTTTATAAAATAGAAAACATTAATCACAGTCTTCTAATACGTGTTATGTTAAGTATGAGAGGATTGAAAATGTAAGACAATTTTTAACCAATATGGAAAAAAACAATTTTTTATAAATTTTTAAATTAAAAACTTAAATATCGCTTTTTTAAACTGGCATTTATAAACAAGAAAAAAGTCAATTGTTTTCAAAAAAAAAATGATTGAAATATTAAATGAATATTTTTGATTTTTTAATTTCAAATAAAAATTTGTAATGACATAAGGGCTTAATGAAGTAGTGGTTGTTTCGAGCTAAAAATTGCTCTATCACAAAGAGAGAAAATGTTTTAATTAGTCAAGAAATAGAACAAAACCAACAAACAAATTCAATGTAGGTGTTGATCAATAGTTTAGGATTCAAAGTTCGCATTACGAAATTATCCCAATTTGAGCAGTTAAAAATTTTCAAGGCAATTCTTCAGTGATGATCGTGCGCAGTTAGCTGTCAATGTCAAAAGCGATGATAAAAAGTATAATTGGTAATCTCCTAGTATAGCAGCCTGGGCAAATGTTGATATAAAATCCGGTTTTAAAAACGTGTTAACAAAATAAATGCTGAGCTTTATTCAAATATATGAGACCAAATATTTTGAAGGAAAAACCCCTTAAAAAGTGACTTTAAGTAGAAATACCAACAAGCAGTGTCGATACGCTAAAAAATACTCTTTAAAGACACGAAAAGTTAATACTATTAACTTAATAGTAAAATGATGTAACTGTTTAAAAAATAAACTTGTTTAAAAATGTAAAAAATAAAGTAGTAAATTATTTAATATGCACTTAAAATTTAAAATTTTTAAAAATTTAACTTGAATAATTTTATAATAGCCAAAAATATGAAATTAAAATAAATTATTCTTTCTTCTTTTATTTGTGTTAAGGAATATTGGCAAAACAGCCACCTTTAAAGAAACTGTTATGCCAAGTAGACATGGAGCTTTTTTTACAATATTGATCTAAAACAAATTCATATTTTTAGACCGGCTGATCTATGAGTTTTCATATAGAACTTCATTTTTAATATTTCAATGAATGTATTATGAATTATTAAAATTCTGCACAATTTGACTAGGAATACAGAGTAGAAAGTTGAAAAATGATTTAAAAAAATTTAAAAAAAAACGAAGTTTTACTGTTCAGTCATTCTGTTTTTAGAGTTATTTTGTTTACTGTTTATTTAATACAAATAATTCATGAACTCCAACTTAAGTTTAGTTTTACTTGTCCACCGTCTAATGTATTTTGTTCATATAGGGAACCCGGAATTAAATCACGACAAGCGTTTCCTAAATTTTTTTAAACTAAATATGTTGGTTAGTTGTTGAATGTCGATGACACTCTAATTTGAATTTTAGAACCAACAATGCTGTTTAACTGATTGATATCAATAAGGCAAATTCACCAGATGTGGAGCAATATTAAGCCTTTAAATTGTCTTTTTTGACAATATCGCTTTCCAACGACAGAGTCCATTTATAAGTACTGCAGTAAAAAATGTTGTCAACAACAGCTGTTAATCCACATGAATGGGGTTGGACAACACATCACATAAGCAAAAATATGTTCTCGTTTCTACTGACAGACTTACCATCTGCTAATATTCTGAAGCTTGTATGTTGTAAGTGTTTATCTGATTTAAAGAAGCCATATGGTGGTCAAAACTGCATGTGTTGCTTTTGTGGCCTGTCCTGTACACTACTGCTGCTTGTAAGGGTTGTAGTGGAACATAATGTGAAAACCACTTATCTTTTTTTGAATTGAGGGGCAGTAATGATGATTTAGTAAGTGTTGATGGGATATAAAAGCCAAGTTTATCTGAAACAGTGAATGGAGATGGTTTGATGATGATTTTTTGGAGTTTTTAAACCGGGTGAAGTAGAAAAGGTAGTTTACCAGTGTAAGAGTTTTTTACCTTTATGTATGGTTCTAGCATGTAAGTTTTCCAGAATAAATAAATTAACTAAAATTTATAAATTTGTTACCTCAATATTACTTTTTTTAATTATAAAAATTGAAAAATAATGAAAAAAATAAATTTTGTTCGTTTATATATTGTTATTACATATGTATGTATGTTATCCAAAAAAAAATAAATCCATTTAAACTCATATATATATATATATATATATATATATATATATATATATATATAAATAAAACTGTTACACGAATTGATAAAATTGGTACCCGAATATAAGGAAAATATGGTATTTTTCATGACCCCATAATAAATTAACTGCCGAGTGTTATTCTCAGAATATGTTCTCCATCTATATATGTCTCAAAATCAAGAGTAAAACCATTGTAGCAAATTAATTCCGGGTTGATCTTTCTGTCAGCCAATCTATTTTTAATTTTACAAATTTAATTTCTACCTATTTTTTACAAAATTTTAATGCTTTTATTCCAATTGTTCACTTCTATCACAACTGATAAATAGATCTTCACCGGGAACTATTTAGCTTCGGGAGCTATTTTTAAATGTTCTATAAAAGTGCTATATTGAAGTGGGTAAACATGGAGAATAGCGGCAGAAATTATTTTCGGTGTTTTAATTATTTTTCCCCTATAATAATTGTATATTTGTAATCACAATAATAACTCAAATTTAATGATCCAAGCAGTTTATTAATTTTTGATAATAAAATTCTCTCGGAATCGGAAAACTCAAGAAATGTGCAAGAGAACCGCAACAAAAACTATGTATAGCGCAGTCAAACAGAAACGGTTTATAGCGTAGTCAAAAATAAAGTTATTTGCAAAAAAAACGTAACAATCACAAGATAAAATATTAATCACGCAGTCAGATTAACATTATTTACAGAAAAAAGACAGTTTATTTATGTCCGAGCAGTTTTTCAGAGAAAGATAAAACTGGATAGTTTTCAATTAAAGAAACAGTTTCAGCAAAGAATTTGCCACCTGGTTTGAGACTACGGAATTCAAATTCACTTAAATAAGTAATTTATTTCTTTAAAAATATTTTATAAAAACTCGCACAATCAATTTCTTTTACATTTTATTTCACTTCACTTCACTTTTAGTTTGTTTTTTGTCTATGTCAGTCTATGAGAATAATTTTTTTCTACTACCTGACGCTTTTCTGGCGCTAACTTCTTTTTTAATTTTAAGAAATTAATTGGATCAGTCAATTATTAATTTCTTTTTCTTTCTGATAATAATAATTTTATAATAGAAAAATAATTGAAAACACCGAAAATAATTTCTGCCGCTATTCTCCATGTTTACCTTGAAGTGTTCTAATTAAAATTAATTAAATTATAGTCTTATCTTATGTTTTCAATGTCATTTACATTAAATAGTTACTAGTTGTCATTTATTATTATAGTTCTACCTACCTACCTACATTGTCCTACATTCTACTTACTACTACTACTAAACTTAACTAAACTACTACATTTACATTCTACTAGACTTAGACTTAGACTACTACAACAATTACTACATCCACACTACATACAGCTACAGTTAAATTGAAATAAAAATAGATATATACTTAATATCATTTCCGTCATTGTTTGCAACGTCATCTATTATGTCGTCGTTAAATATTGAGCACATTTCCAAAGGAAAAAATTGTAAAGTAAAAATCCGACGTAAACACAAAACACGTTTCATGCATATAATATCGTTCACAACATAGTTTTTACACAAAATTTGTAAATAATTGAGCAATGCTGTTTTCCAGCATTTTTAATTTTTTATACTTTAAAACAGTTTTATTAAATTAAAATACTACGTTTTTGTAAAAAAAAATAATTTTTCTCAGGGCTGTGTTAGAAATGTCTTGATGGAGACATGCATTAATTTGTGGACGTTGGGGACACAAGCAGTTGAGGAGAACGACTAGTTGAGGAGAACGACTGCTCAAAAAGGCACAGACCAATCAGTGTTAAACACTATAATAAAGTCAAAATGCTGGACAATATTTAGTTTATTGTTTTTTAAATTAATTAAATTATTATCTTTTAATTTCAAATCAAATCAAATTTATTTAACGCCAATGTCGTAAACGAATTTAAATTGATTTATTATGAATATTCTAAAAAAAAATTTGAAATTGTTTTGAGTTAGAAAGTCGTCAAGCTTTCTAGCCAATAGAATCTCACGCTGTTAAAATTTATATACGTTTTTATTTGTTATTTAGTATTTGTAACATATTATTCTTATAGTGAATAGCTTAAAACGCTTTGAAATAAGTTCTTTTGTAATGGTAACAAGCATATTAATCTTGAATCTTACATAAAATAGCTAAGAACAGAGGTTCACAAGCTTTCCCACTTGCCAGAGCTTTGCGACCCAAACTTTCCGAACGCTATGTTAAATCTCTGAAAAAGACAAGTTTTAGATTTTATTTTAAGTCTTTAACTTTAGATTGTCGAAACTCATATTCCTCTTTATTTAATTCTTATTTTTATTATTTTATTATTTAGGAAAAGGTGGTGGTACAGCGATTCGTCTATCCAATCCTGGGAAGTTCGGGGTACAACCACTTCTTGTTATCAAAATAATCAGTTTTGTTATAATTTTAATATTGTATTTTTTCTAATTAGAACGTTTTTTCTAAAGAAACAATATATAAAACCAAAAGTGTATTTAAAAAAATGAAAAACTTTGTCGATAAAATGTGATCGTTACACCCTCCACTTAGGATCGGTATGTTGGATATGATCCTAGAAAAATCCTAGATCCGTCGTTGACACTTCATCATGAGCTATCTGCTTAGTCATGAAATTATGCAACTTGATTCCAAGCGATTGAATAATGAACGGATTTCCCCTGCTGCATACGAAGTCAGGCAGTTGTGCCACATTTTTGTTAAGATACTTTGCTTTCCGACCTACCAAATCATGGTGTACCTATACAGATTCACTGTGATCCATTGATTTGTTTTTGTCATCTCTCTCAAGTTGTTGGAAATCAGCAAAATTTCATGAAAAATAAGCTGCCATTCAACAACAACAGCTGTGTTTCGTGTATTGCCAACAATTCCACCATTAAGATCTTTGGTTCCTTTGAATACATAGCTCTTTGAATAACCTTCACATCCCAGTTTGTGTATCTGAGCCATTCTTCCAAATGTAATCAATCCAATTAGTGCATTTGGTGGCAGCAAACTCAGAGACATTTGCAGGGACTCCTGAAAATTTGCTGCTCTAGTTTCATGTCTGGTGCAACAGCGTTGAAAGAGCCAACATGGTTTTAACAAGAAAATGGAGTCTCCTATTCCAAAGGAAATTTCGTAAGCGCCTCTGACTTTATCTGGCACTATATAAATACATTTAAAAAAATGGCCACACACAAATGTCTTAGTTTGTTTATACTTTCACGGTAGAAAGTACACTTTCTACGGCGCTATATAAATAAATTTAACAAGTAAAGGAAAAAACAAGTTTTTCAACACAAACTTTAATTTCATATACACTCAATTTAAAAATACGAAAGATGTTCAAATAAAGTTATTTATTATTTCTTTTAATTAAATTATGTATTGTCATCCAATATAAAGCTGTGCTGAAAGTTTCAGCTTCCAAGCTAATCAAAAAGCTGGTTAAATTTTACTTGCAAGATTTGCGTACAGAGAAAGCCACACACACACACACAAACAAACAGAGACTGTAACCTAAACAAGTAAAGGAAAAAACGAGTTTTTTAACACAAACCTCAATTTTAAATACATTCTATTTAGAAATATAAAGATGTTCAAATTAAGTTTTTTCTTATTGAATTATGTATTGTCATCCAATATAAAGCTATGCTGAAAGTTTCAGCTTTCTACCTAGTCAAAAAGCTGGTTAAAATTTACTTGCAAGATTTGCGTACAGAGAGAGCCACACACACACACACACACACACACACACACACACACACACACACACACACACACACACACACACACACACACACACACACACACACACACACACACACACACACACACACACACACACACACACACACACACACACACACACACACACACACACACACACACACACACACACACACACACACACACACACACACACACACACACACACACACACACACACACACACACACACACACACACACACACACACACACACACACACACACACACACACACACACACACACACACACACACACACACACACACACACACACACACACACACACACACACACACACACACACACACACACACACACACACACACACACACACACACACACACACACACACACACACACACACACACACACACACACACACACACACACACACACACACACACACACACACACACACACACACACACATACACACACAAACAGAGATTGTAACCTAAATAAAAGTTTGTAAAAAATGGCCACTCTCAAATCGGCGAAAGACATCTGGATTAGTATGTTTTAGTTTGTTTATACTTTCACGGCAAAAAGTACCATATCGGAAGTAGTCCTCTGAAGATTGGAAGTGACTTGTCTACAGATGCAACGTGAATTGCGAAATTTTCTTCACGATCAGAAGAAATGAGATGCTTGACAATCAAGCACATTTGCTGAAAGACACCCCAATACTGGCAAACGTCTGGCTTTTATTCACACTCCTTCACAAAAGGCAGGAACATTTGTTGAATATGGTCTGATTTCTCAAAAAATTCTTAAAAAATTTTGCCGTTGATTTGCTTTTGTTTTTAACACACAGAGCTGATCTAAGTTCAACTGCACACGACAATTAATTAAATTGGGAAAGTTAAAAATTTAAAAATAATAATTTGTTTTAGATGTTGTACGAGTTGCGTAATCCGCTTCATGTCTACTAAACAGTTTCTTTAAATGCGTCGGTTTTGTCAATATGCCCTAAGACAGATAAGAAAAACATTAAATAACGTCAATAGTTATAACTTGTCTGAACAGCCCTAAATAAAATAATATCCAAACAAGTTGATCTACATTTAAATAATGCACTGATAACATTTTCTGTGTTTTTGGCGGCCATTTGGGATTTTTTCGGCCATAACGTCCGCCATATTGAATTTTATTTATTCCATAATTAACATAAATAAAGTTTTTTTCTTAAAACAGAGTTTTGTATACCAATTGAGCGTGTTATCGAATTTTTAAAACAATAAATTTATATTTATCAGACGCCATCTTGAGAAATTCAAGATGGCGGATTCATGCCACATTTATAGTAATTCCACTAATTTCACCTAGTGCCGTTTTTAAAGCCATATGAGTCTGCTACTCGAAAAAACTCTGTTTTATACCAAGTGTATGCGGGTCTGTAAATCTGCTACTGCGGGCTACGATATCTAACAAAATAATAAGAAGCATCAGAACAATGAATTAAATTTGACTGTATTTTGAAGCTTATTTTCCGTCATAATAATAATCGTTATCATCACCGACAATTATGTTCGCTTGATGAACAACAACACAAGATAGCTTTTCACGTTAATCTTGTTAAAGCTTATCTTGAATATTAATGTCTCAGGTCATAATTATAGAAACAAAAAACATTTGTTTATGATCTACTAGAATTTCATGGTCGATTTTTCAGACTCCATCAATCACATTTATCTTTTTTCTTGACACTGTTTTCCTGCTTCATAAATCCAACATTTGTGGTTTGTTTTCGCTTGAAGCATGATGCCAGATGCCCGTTTATTTACACGAACCACCAAATCCAACTCATGGTGGTGTTGGTGACGATGATTATGATTAGGATGATGACGATAATGATAATGAAACCGAGTGTGATTTAAGTGGCGTAACTTTTAAGCATGGACTCCATGGTTTAAGTGAACTTCAAGACCACTGTTAACGAGAAGGGAAGGATTTCATATCAGAAAAGTCTTGAGAGCTATGTGGAATCTGGTTAAACTAAATGAAGTGGTGATGTGGTATGGAAGTTTGTTTCACATTCATGATGATAGTTATGATGATGGTGGTGTTGAGGGTGATGGTAATGATAATGACAATGATGATGGTGACTATAATGATGATTGTGGTGATTATAATGATGATGGTAATGGCGGTGATGATGATGATGACTATAGTGGCAAGGCAGCAGAATTTCCTTAAAAGCAATTTCAATTGATGATCTCAAGTAACTCTATGAACTCCGTCTTGCTTTTGCAGGCCAGTCCCAAGCCCGGAGAAAGGAGGAGGGAAAAGTTAAAGGGATCAAAATATGATTCATGACAGGAAGTACTTAGGTGCTTCCAACAGACAGCCGAGTTACAGTTTTTCTACAAAAAATTAAACCCTATTCCCCCCACATTTGAAGCCCTGGAAACCAAATTTCAAAAATTAATAAAACATATATTTTGTTATTTTGTAAAAATAATCTTGGTACCAAATTGCAAAACTTAAACACTTTTAGTTTTTAGAGTTTTTAATCAAATTCTTTTTTCCACCCTCATTTGAGGTCCTGGAAACCAAATTATTACAAATTGATAAAATAGATATATCTTTATTTTTTGAGTAGATACTAAATTCTAATTTTTACATGTGCATCGCTTACAGTTTTTGAGCCTGCCGCTTGGATGTAATCAGCAAATGCCCCCCTTCACACACACACACACACACACACACACACACACACACACACACACACACACACACACACACACACACACACACACACACACACACACACACACACACACACACACACACACACACACACACACACACACACACACACACACACACACACACACACACACACACACACACACACACATACACAACCACACACACACATATACATACATACATACATACATACATACATACATACATACATACATACATACATACATACATACATACATACATACATACATACATACATACATACATACATACATACATACATACATACATACATACATACATACATACATACATACATACATACATACATACATACATACATACATACATACATACATACATACATACATACATACATACATACATACATACATACATACATACATACATACATACATACATACATACATACATACATACATACATACATACATACATACATACATACATACATACATACATACATACATACATACATACATACATACATACATACATACATACATACATACATACATACATACATACATACATACATACATACATACATACATACATACATACATACATACATACATACATACATACATACATACATACATACATACATACATACATACATACATACATACATACATACATACATACATACATACATACATACATACATACATACATACATACATACAAACACGCATGCATAAATACATACACGCATAGTGACGCATACACACACATATTATCTTTTATATCTATACTAGCGGGGTTACCCGGCGTTGCCCGGGGTTTTTAGAGGTTATTCTAATGTTTGTCTCTCTC
Organism: Erpobdella octoculata; assembly: GCA_963978895.1. Classification (NCBI taxonomy): domain Eukaryota; kingdom Metazoa; phylum Annelida; class Clitellata; order Hirudinida; family Erpobdellidae; genus Erpobdella; species Erpobdella octoculata. The sequence goes on along the minus strand of OZ022243.1, from coordinate 26,896,577 downwards.
GCTCCCGTTTCCTTCTCCACTTTCCCGTTTTCGTCGCGTTCCCGGTCGCTTTTCCGCTCTCGGTCGTTTTCCAGCTCCCGATCGCTATCCCGCTCAGAAGTTTTGTTATCGATTTTCTCTCTTGCTCGCGTTTCCTTCCAAGCTTGCTCTCCCGATTCCAGTCGCTTTCCGCGTTTCCGGTCGCTTTCCGCGTTCCCGGTCGCTTTCCGCGTTCCCGGTCGCTTTCCCGTTCCCGGTCGCTTTCCCGTTCCCGGTCGCTTTTCCGTTCCCGGTCGCTTTCCCGTTCCCGGTCGCTTTCCCGTTCCCGCTCACGCTTGCTCTCCCATTCCCGGTCATGCTTGCTCTCCCATTCCCGGTCATGCTTGCTCTCCCATTCCCGGTCACGGTTGCTCTCCCGTTCCCGTTCCCGTTCACGCTCATTTTCTCTTTTCCATTCTTTCATAACTTCTGTTAGCCTATAAAACGTAAAATAGATTTGCTAAGACTATATATATATATATATATGAATGTTTGTGGGTTAGTTTGTCTATTATAGAAACGGGAAAGCGACCCGGCATGGTCAGCGAGCGGGAACGGAAAAACAAGCGTGAGCGGGAATGGGAGAGCAAACGTGAGCGGGAATGGGACAGCGACCGGGAACGGGAAAACGACCGGGAGCGGGAAAGCGACCGGGAGCGGGAAAGCGACCGGGAGCGGGAAAGCGACCGGCAGCGGGAAAGCGACCGGGAGCGGGAAAGCGACTGGCAGCGGGAAAGCGACCGGCAGCGGGAAAGCGACCGGCAGCGGGAAAACGACCGAAAACGGGAAAGCGAACAGGAGTGGGAAAGCAGGTGGGAAAGGAAACGGGAGAGAAAGAGACAAACATTAGAAAAACCTCTAAAAAACCCGGGCAACGCCGGGTATCTCCGCTAGTACATACATAAACACACACACACAGACATACATGCATGCACATACACATACATACATACACACATACTGTGACGGTTGTCTCCATCGTCGATTGTAATTTCTTTTGTGAATAACTTTATTGCGCGGACTAGGCGGAGAGCGCGATGAAAAACGCCGACTAGAGAGGTAGCGTCGGTTCGCTTATCGATCAAACTTGCTCGTTTTTGGTGTGCTTTTAGTTCTAGCGTCTTTCCTTTCTGGTTTTGGATAATAATTTTTAGTACGTTGTATAGATATTGTGTAGTCGTTTAATGGTACCTAATTTTATCGATTTCGGATGAGTATTAAATAAGTTGTAGCGTTTTTTTTTTTCTTTTTATTATTATTGTTTAACGTCTTTATACATTGTATTTTTAAACGGAACATAAAAAAAAAGAAAGAAGGAAAGAAATACAATAAAAATACAATAAAAATAAAAATGTCCATTTTGAGAGGGAAAAAGAAAAATTTCAGAAAATATATCTAAAAAATTCTTTATCTTCTTCTTCTTCCCTCTCTTTCTTTGGATGCACATCATTGTTGCCATTCTCCAGCTGATTCCTCAATCCCGGAGCCAGGGAGAATGGCTGCTGCAGTCTTTGAAGCTGCATTTTCTTGGTTGTGGTGTTCGTCTTTTTGGTTGACCAACGTGGACAGCACCTGCAAAATCTGATCAATCATGGTTAGCAATTTAGCAACCGTGTCTGCCTCTGGTGTTTTTCCGCTGGATTTCTTTTTCAGAGCGTCAGTCCTTTCGGCAATCCTGGTTATTTGTTTTTGGACTTCAGGTGTTTTGTCTTGGATCTCGGCCTCTGTAGTTTTTTTAAAACCGCTTTTCAGCGCCTCTGAGTATGTTTTCCTTGATGTTGCAATCTCGATAGTTCTTTTGGCTTTCTGCCACTTGGGGCATTCTTCGCTTCCTGTCCTGTGGTCAGGAGACTGGCAGCTGGCACACATCTTTTTAGAAGGTTCTAGTTGTGGCGTTGGGCAGTTTTTTAGCTCATGCTCTCCGGCACACCTAGGGCAAGAGGTTTTGACCTTACAATACTTAGCCACATGCCCGAACTGGTTGCAGTTAAAACATCTAACTGGGTTAGGGAGGTACTCCTTGACCCGAAAATTCAAAAAAGATATTTTAACGTAATTTGGAGGATTCTGATCCGGTTCGTAGGTAAGGATGACCGCGGTGGTCTCCTGAAACCTTCCATCAATTTTTTTCTTTATCCGCACTGCTGCGGAACATCCAGAGTTTTTTGTTATTATATCTAATGAAATTTCCAGTGGAACACCGGTAATGATCATTTTTATCTTCTTAATTAGTGGTTTATTTAGTACTCTAACATGGTATCCAGCGATTTCTTGTATGTTTTTCATTTTTTCATTTTCAGTTCTTGACACAAGGACTTGAATCTTTTTTCCCTTGCCGGTAATCACTGGCTTTCGGTTCAGGTATTTTGATAGGCTGCCTTCGATTTGGAAGGGATCTATCTTTGTCATATCCGTCAAGATTAGGAATTCGATCGGTTCATTGGGTTCTTCTGTCGCTGGTTGTTGTTGCTTGTTCTGTTGGCTGGGTCCTGTTTTGGCTGATGAAACGCTCTTGAAGCTTGCCAGGATCTTTGCAGGGGTGAAGGTTTTAGCAATGATTTTCTCTATGTCTAACGGTAGTGTTCTGTTGGCGGCAGATGTCAGCGGTGTTTCTGCAGAACTGGTTTTCTTCTGGGGAGGAGTAGATTCCTCACTGTCGGAAGCTTGAGCCCATGCTTCTTCGATGATGTTTCTCGAAGGCTGGTTAAACTTTAACTTCTTTTTCGGCCCCATGAGACCGGCGACACTTTACAACACGTGCAAGAGAGCGATAAAACAAGATTCGGAGAGCTGGCAACAACATCAACGCGTAAGTTGTAGCGTTTTTTTTTTTTTTTTTTTTTATGATAGTTTATAGTCCTCTACACTAAGTGTTTTAAGACTGAATTGGCTGTATGTAGGAAGTGTATAAGTACTTCCTGTCGTGGATCAAAATTTGTTCCTTTTAACTGTCCCTCCTCCTTTATCCAGGCTTGGGACTGGCTCGCTAAGTTGTAGCGTGAAATGTAACATATTTTAAGCACACTTTCTTGTAAATTTGTTGAGTGCTGACGTAAGCGCTTTCGTTCTGCGTTGTGATTGGCTCTTTAAGTAATTATCATAATTCCTTTTGACTAAGTGTCGTTTCTAGCCATTTGTATCGTCGCTAATGTAAAACTTTTTAGTATAACAAATTATAAAACGAATTATCTGTTTGGAAAAGGAGTTTAGTTTAATATTATTACTTCGTTGCGGTGATTTTGATGTATATTGCCTTTTTAAACTTTTGTGTGTCAAACGGTCACGTGGGGCTAGTCAAACGGTCACGTGGGGTTAGTCAAACGGTTACGTGGAATTAAGGCTGCATTCGGATTGGTGGTTTTTGTGGATTGAAATTGACACGGATGCTAGGCTATATAAGGAAATTTTGCGTTTGGAATTTTTTTTTTTTTTTTTTTTTTTTTTTCAGTCAGTTAGTTCGCCCAGGCGGTTCGCCCAGGCGGTTCGCCGTACGGGAGCGACGATGGTGCGTAAGCCGTGCGTTCCTTTGCAATTGCAGTAGGGCGCATTGGTCGACGTATTATCGTCGCTCCCAGTTGTTTTAGTAGATGTTTATCTGTGTGTTTTTATAATACGGTTCGTTTTCGAAAGAGTTGTTATGTTGCTTCGTCGCGCTGCTGAATGTTTCCGAAGGTACTCAGAAGTTTGGAGCTTGCCCTTCAACCCAGGATCTTCTACGCGAAAATCAAGGTAACTCTTGGAGACTGAAGATGCCTGGGGAAGATTATCACTCCTTTCCAATGACGACTAAAGTTACCCGATGCTCGCGGCGATGCAGCTAAACAACACAGTGCAACGGAGAACAGTAGTTCACGAAGATGTCATGGACCCTTCAAGCGCGAATTCTGGAATCTGAAGTCAACCAACGGTCTGAGGCTTGGCTTCGCTACCCATGCCCCTTCCAATGACGGATACAGAAGTACAGTCGCCCGGAGAGAAGCAGTCCATCATCACGTCAGACCAACATGGGGTCTTCAACGCAAAGAAGATTCTTCAAAGCGTTGAAGATCCAAAATCTGAAAGTAGCCACCGGAGTGAAGCTTGATTCATGCCCAGCCCCTCCTCCTATGACGACTCAAGATTCATCAAGTGAGGAAGACTGGAAGTCGAAGGTGGTCTGCGGATTGGGGTTGTGTGGGTGCCCAACCCTTCTCCATGGACGACTGAAGACAACCTGCTTCCCGCCGCGATGCAACCGAACATTCAACGACGACGCTGGGTTCAATCAATCATGGGAGAAATGAATTCCAAGGAGTCAGCGGATTAGGGTTCAGCCTCTTCCTTCTCCAATGACAACCGAGGATGACATGACAATCATGATCGAAAGAACTCAACGTCACTTTACAGCAGGTTCCAACACACACGAGCTCTTCAAAGCGTGGACGACTGGAAATCGGAAGGAAATCATCGGAGGGACGTGATTTATGCCAGCCCTATAATGGACCGATGAGGACCGATAAAGACGACCTGACCCCCGCTACGATGCAGTTCAACAAGCTACCTTGAATTGAACCTTAAAGCTACCTTGAATTGAACATTCCAACACAGGAAAAAATGATCCGGATGAAGCCACGATGAGGACCTGGACTCTTCAAAGATTGGAAGAATGGAAATCCAAAGGAAATCATTGGGAGGGGTGTGATTGATGCCTTCCCCTTGGAACACCCCAATGAAGACCGATAAAGATGACCTGATTCCCTCTACGAAGCAGTCCAGCATTCATCAACCGACCAGAAGTGTTCCGAAAGAAGCCATCTTCCCTGATCCCGGGATTAAGGTTTCAGGCTGAAGATGGCAAAAATGACACGACAAAGGAAAAGAAGGGAGAAGAAGAATATAAAAAACTTTCTAGATATATTTTCTAACATTTTTCTTTTCCCTTTCTTAAAAGGACAATATCTCTATTTTTATTTGTTTTAATTTTATTTATTTATTATTTACTTTTATTATTATTATTTTATAATTTTTTTCCCGTCTAAAAATACCATGTATAAGGACGTTAAACTATAATAAAAAAAAAAAAAAAAAAAAGTTTGGAATTTTAGTTCTCTTCTTCGTGCGATTTTGAGAGGTGAAGCTCTGTCCGATTAGTGTCGTTTGTGTTATATTAATAAACTTTAAACCTTGTTTAGTCTCGAATCAGTTGTTTCGTCGTCAGGCATCAATACCCGAGCAGAATCCCGTCACACATACATACGCACATACATATATATATAGTTCCCGCTCGCTCACCCGCTCCGCTCCGCTCATTTTGTGACGGATTTCAAAAATTTTTTCTCTATATTTGATTCCCCTTGACTCTCAAGGTTGTGTGAAAACTTCATTACCATCGGATGAATGGTGTAGCAATGCATGAATACAATACCTATATACATACATACATACATACATACATACATACATACATACATACATACATACATACATACATACATACATACATACATACATACATACATACATACATACATACATACATACATACATACATACATACATACATACATACATACATACATACATACATACATACATACATATATACATACATACATAAATACATACATACATACAAAAATTCATTTATATATATATAGATAAATATGTAGGTACAAGCAAGGACGGATCCATAGAGGGATGAGGAGATGCATCTCCCACCAGAGTGTCAATTGAAATTTTTTGGGTATAATACCTGGTTTTTGGAAAGTGGTTGTAGCTTTTGTGGGGGGAAGAAAGTGGAAGTTTTTGAGAAATACTTACGGCTACCCCTCACCAGTCATCAGCTTTTTTGAAAAGTACTGCATTTCTCACCAGGAAGTTCTGGATCCACCACCAGCAAAAGGTGGATAAATGATTTAATCATATTGCAGGGCAGATACAGAATTAGTGAAATAGGGGGATCCAAAATGGATTGGGTAGAATTTTGTGTGTGTTAGATTTAAAGATTTTGACATATTTTTACTCAAGATTCAGTCACTCAATCACAGAGTTTCTGTAAAAAAAAACAAATAGCAGAATAGTATAGTTAGTTAATATAGCTAGTTATGTTTGTTGACATTCTTTGGAGTCGAGTTCTGATGTTGTCTTTAATGTACACTGTTTCGGTAAATTTGTTTATTCCAGCTTAAATTCCAATACGTCTTGAACCATCACTAGGTTAAGTAAAGTTAAAATTTAAAATTTATATAGTAAACTCTAGGTAAAAAAATTAAAATTTTGGAAATCAAGAGGAAGCAAGTGTCCCCCCTGCTCCCACAAGTTACGTCCCTGGATGCTACACGAAGCACACCAAAACTACAAAACAAGAAAAAAGCGATATCGGGCGTAATTAATTATGCAAGCAAACGTCGCCTTTCTAGCGCGCGCGTTCACATAATCTCTCTCTATTCGGTGACCGTTTGGCGACAGTTTATCACACGCATGTCATCAGCTAAAACTGCCAGGGCTTATAAAAAGTACTGAATGAAAAAAGCATAAATTGCGGTACAGTAATAAGCAGCGTCATTGCGTTCGCCGGAATTTTCTTAATAAGATGCTACGTACGATTCCAACGAAGAAAAGTTTCATTCCTATAATTCTATAACTCGACGAAGCTGCTATAAGACTCGGCAAACCTGCAGATATTATCAGTCGTATTTCATTTTTTGCAGTGCACAATATCCAAAAATAGAACTCTATCTGTGCAGTTATTTTCATTTTGGTTCGGGCCACTTTATGTTTAAAATTCTATGCAATAATAGTTTGCCAATGTGGTTATAAATCTAAAATTTAAGCTGTGCCTATGTGTGAATGAGGTATTTGGTTTTACTTATTCTCTCCAGATAAGCCCAGTTAAGCTTTCGTTACTTTAAAACATCAGGAACTGCTGGCATAAGCGCGTGAAAAAAATAAATTTCGTGTATTACAGTGGTTCCATCGCAGCAAGCATTGTTGCTTGCTTGGTACTTATATTCAAGATTTCACTATACGCTAAGCCTGACTTGGAAAACTGTTTCAAGGTGCGTCCGTTACTCTCGATTCCTGGCAATTGTTAACTTTTCAAGTGTTTCTTTATTTTAAGATTTGTTTCGATATTTGTTATGCGTTTCTAACGTGAATGTTTTTGTAATTTTTATTTAATTTTAATCAATTTATAGTTTTTTTTATATGTTTTTGTTTTGTTTGTCTTCAATTTGTCATCCATTTGCTGCCAAACAGACTCTGATTGATTCTGGAGATCAGTTGTTGTTGTTGTTGGGAAGTGCTAAATTGGCTGTGTCCGGTTGAAATAAGTTGATAGTCGTCACGCTACAAGCAAATTTATTAAATGTTATTTGGCATGAATTCCTTTTATCAGAGTTTTAGATATGGTTTTTAATCGTTAACGTTTTACACATAAAAAATAATCTGATATTCAGGATGTCTTCCTCTAGCCCGGCTCCAGAAATTCGACCAAATGCTGACGGTTCAGTAGTGGTCCAGTACCACCCGAAGCAGAAAGGAGTCCACGGGTTGAATTTTACCTACAATGAGCACCCTGTTAACGGTATTTTAATATTTCTTCCTTAATTATTTTTTTCTTAATTATTATAAAATTTGATGTTTAATTATATTTATTATTCACGTTAACCTAATGTAATTACACAGTTTCATGTTAAAAGTTCGAGGCTCTTAAAGAATATTTATGTTTCAATTATACAGAGCCTTTGTTTCGCGCAGTTTTTATCGTGATGGAGAAGTAATGCATATCTTAATTTGTAATTTTATTGAAATAATTTTAAAACAAATATAAAATTTTAAGTTACATCAATCATCGTTTAAATAATTAAATTAAAATTTATAAATAATTAAAATGGAAAATCAACGAGGTGTTTATCTCAAGCTTAAATTTAATAAATCCAAACATTTTTTCACGTTTTGCGATAATTTTTTTTACAAAAAGCACCTGCGAATTCTATTTTCGAAAACTCAATTGAAATAACTTGAATTGTGAGTTCGTTCCTTATGAGAGAAATAAACCTTTCTGCCCACCATTACGTTTAAAGCTTCGTAGAAAGGTAGGTACCTAACTATCTACCTGAAATAGCCTTTCTGATTCGGCTGGAAAAAAACTGAAATTTATTTGAGTGCAGCATCACGGGCTATGCAGTGTTAGATTTGTATTGCACTTCAGATAAAGTGGATACTGAAAACTTTAAATATTTACTCACATTTTTTAGTTATTTTTTCAATTTAAAATTTTTTATGAAGATTATTCTGATCCAATAAACAATTCTTTTTTAAAGTCAAAAAATATGTTTATTTTGAATGAGATTTCGAAATGTTTGATAAATTATGTTACGGATAATTTATTTTGATGAACATTGAAACAATTATTCGATTTTACGCGTCAAAATTCCCAATAAACATCTTTAAAAAAAACTTCATGACTTTATAACACAGCTAGTGCTGCAATTTATGGGCTGAATAATCTAACTTATTAATATATTTTATATACACACTCTGACTCTTTTAACCTTTTATTTCTTAAAGAAACAAAGAGAAAAATGTCTGACAAAGTAATAAATTTTTTGAAGACTATTCGACGCAGGCATATTTTTATCGTTTTCACGTAAACAGGCGTATTACTTTTTTTCTTACTGGTTCAACATTAAACAAGGTTTGTGAAGGATGAACAGAATATCATCTCTCTTTCTCTAGCCGATTTGGAAGTTTACATTATGATTTTCTTGTTTACCAATTTTATCTTGCCCATTCTTTTTAGCAAAGATATTTCCAAAAACTTCAGCATATATATATATTTTTCCAACCAGGTACTCCACTGCACCTAGTGGTAGATGCTGTCGACAGAGGCTACGTAACGGCTTATGGAGCTGGATTGAGCTACGGAGAAAGCGGAAAAGAAGCTGTATTCTATGTCGTCGGCTCTGCAAGTAAGCTAATTATTGTTCATGAAAATTTTTCGAAATGGTCAGGAGACAAATGTTCACTAACATGTTTATATAGAACTTTTACAAACTATTGGGGCGCGCTTCTAAAAAGAAGCTTTGAAGGATTTTTGCTTTTAGCACCTATTTTTGTACTTTGTGGACATAAATCATGCTAGAAACATGTTCTTCTCTTTTTACAAAGCAATTTATATGACATTTGCTATCATATATACGAATTCCTATGTGCTATAGTTTATGCCGATTCATTTACTGTCATGCTTGTGTGTGTGTGTGTGTATGTGTGTGTATATGTGTGTGTGTTTGTGTGTGTGTGTTTGTTTGTTTGTGTGTGTGTGTTTGTGTGTGTGTGGTGTGTGTGTGTGTGTGTGACCACGTTTGTATTCATGCATTCTGAATAAAATTTCAACAACAAAAACGTTTAAAATAAAAAATGTAACGAAATAAACTTTTAATTTCAAATATCCTTAAGATGGAGTTTTGTTTTCCAGCCTGCATAAACTTCACAGTTTCTTGCATTATTTTCTTTTCTGTGTCGGTGTCTGTGACGTCAGTAGATCCTCGTAAATCAATCGAATAGAAAACGGTGGGGATGATAAGGTGAAGGATAGCCCACATGTGAAAGAACAGCTACAACACGTGTAGATAATTATTCGGAATGAGCCAAAAGGTTTTCGGTTTGGCGCTAGATTCCAATTCAGAGAATGTGTTTGTGTGTTTTCATATTGAGTTACACAAATCGCATATCTTAGACATTGATCATTTTAGAAGCCATTGTTATTTGAAGTTAAAGCATATGTTTTATATGTGGATTTAATTATAAATCGAGTTTTTTTTAAATCACAAATCAGCATTACTTAAATGATGTTTTTATGACATTTCGTATTCTATACCTATACAGATTTGTATGAGGTTTCATATATGGGGAATCCCCTACAAGTGTTCTTATAATATGTGTGGATTCATATGTCCTGAAATAGTGGTTTTTAAACAAGTAGGCCGTAAAAAACAGATTTTTCACAAATTCCTTATATTTCAGGATTTGCCGGCTTTTCATTTGTTGCAAAATGTTTTTTAAACGACATTTTTGAAATTTATATAGGCTATGCGAACATTTGTATAATTGTATTTAATTTATTTTAAAACAAAGATAATTATTATTTTAATTACAATTTAAAGTTTTTTTAAACTTTTATAGGATGTAATTGTCTTTTTCAGTATTTAAAATTTCAGTTCGATTGGATGACGGGAAGTTAGTTTATTTTCACTTTGAAGGTTTGCAAACATTTAAGCAAGCAATCAAACAAGCAAGCAAGACCGATGGTGAAGTTAATATAAGGGATTTAAAATCCACGAGCTGATCATAATATGGCATTTAAAAAATTATTATAAACCAATTTTAGAGGACATTGACATCAAGATTCAAGGAACAGGAAAAGCTGACATTGTTCGAAAAACTGACAAAGGAGGATGCATGGAGATTGTTTATGTCCCTGTTTCACCAGGAGAGTACGACATTCATATAAAACACAAAGGAAAAGCTATTTATAGTTCTCCGTTCCAGGCTAAAATTTCAGGTTAAGTTTCAAGAAGCATTTTTAAAAATACGAAAAAAGAAGATTAAAATTAAAGTTATTTATTTACAGGAGAAGGAAGAAAGAGATCTCAGCTATCCATACCAGCTACGGGAATTTATGTCTTGTGTGGAGGTAATGTTGATTTGGCAAACACCGTTGGAGTTGTCAAACCACCTGGGGGTGTTGCAGAGCCCTGCTCGTTGAAGAAAACTTCCGATGGCAAACTGGGTAAACTTCTTTAACATTTAGAAATTCTGCCGTATGGTATAGTTTTTGACCTAAACAAAAATTATACTATAAACAAATCTGCACGAATTCCGATGACGTGTTCAACGTCTGCTTATTTCGCACTTTTCTGTTTTCGAAAGAACAGATGTAGATGTAGATGTATATAGGCGCCATTTGAAAGATGCTTCAAGAAGATAACGTACAGATAAAAATAACTTGATAAAAATCTGAAATTTTCGAAAGCACACCTGTTGTTTTATTTGAGTCAACTTTTTTTTAGCCATTGCCTCTTTTCAACCAAAAAAGAAAGGAACTTACGTTGTTGAAGTTAAACAGGATGGACGCGCTATCGCTGGAAGTCCTTTCAATCTTTCGATTGGAGACTCAGAAATAAGTCATGCCACGAAAGTTCACACTTCAGGGGCAACCAAAGAAGCGACTGCTAATGTTTGGAATGATGTAAAGATCGACATTTCATCAGCCGGTAGTTATTCATATCTTGCCGAGAAACTTTTCGTTTAACAGCATGCATGTTTTTTATAGAAGCAATTTGAAATCAATAACAGTTTTTTTAAACCACAAAAACATGCTTTAAATTTTCTTATAAATTATTTATGCATTGACACGTGATGGGTAGACATTTTAGAGAAAGAAATCCTTAGAGGTTAGAATTGCTTATATTTTAAAATTCAGGTTTGGGAGCTCTTGGAATATCGATAGAGGGAGCGCACAGGTCCGATCTGGATGTAAAGACCAAAAGTGCCACTGAATATTCTCTTTCTTACAAACCTCACGAGCCTGGAATATACTTGTTAAACATCAAATTTGGAGATGAGCATATCGCTGGTTAACTTTTTAAACATAATAACTGTATTCATAGACAGAAAATCTAGCAGTTTTAGATAAATATACATAAAGTTATTAATATTATATTAATAAATATAAGGTTATATGTTTATATACAATTTCAGGAAGTCCTTTTATGGTAAGCGTTGGCGGAGAACCGTCCGGTCGTATTAGAGAAACTGTCACAAAAAGTATCAGTTCGGCACCGATTGTCAATGCTAAAGACCAATGCAATTTGCAAATGAAGTTTCCAGGTATTTTGATTGATTTTCACGTGATAGGTCTAATTTGAACCTCGCATCAGTGGCGTCACAGGGGCTGGTGTCACTCATAGAGCGCTAAATCACTGTGTCGTTATTCTGTCATGGCCAACTCCTTGGACATCTAAAAGAGTCGATGAACGGAAGAGGAGCAAATCTTGACAATTTATCTTCATTAAAGAGTTGTCTGTCGTATTTTGCGCTTTGGTATCTTTGCATTTGATCAGAGCCGGCCTTAGACATTTTTGTGCTATATCAGCAAGGATAAAAATGCCGCCCTTACTAAGTTCACTTTTCTCAGAAAAATCTAAAATTTATATTTATTTTGAAGTATAAATTCAAAATGTGGAATTATGAAAATGTGGAAATGTCATAATTGTATTAAGTCTTCAAAAAATTTTTTTTAATTTTGACAACTTTTATCTATCCGCAATTTTTGCTTTGAAATGTGATGAAAAACATAAATGTTGCAAATGGTATGTTTATGAAGCACTAAAAGTATTTATTGGTTGATTTCAAAAAAAATATGCTTTTCTAGCTGAAACTCCTGAATGATTTCAGTCATATTCAACTCTTATTCAATCGTTCTCTCTATAGATATGGTAGCTAGGCTAAACCAACCAAGCGATCCTGAGACATAGTAGAACGAAGATATGTTTTAATGAGTTTGAGCTTTGAAAAGCTTCTCTCAGCACTCGCCACTGTTATCGGGAATGTAAGCGAAATTCGCGATGCCACGTACACATAGATAGTCTAATATAATTTTTGGGCTTGAGTTTTCATTAATTCTTGCTAAAGCAAATACCTCATCGCTCATTTCTGTTGCATCAATGTTGCTGAATATTTGTTTTCAGATGCTAAAGCTAATTGAAGGTCCATGAAATATTTTAAAACTTCTTTTTAATTTTTAATGGTTAATAATAATATTTTTCATAATTGTATTTTTCATAATTTTGCCGCCCAGGGAAAAAATGCCGCTCTAGGCAGCCGCCTATATCGCCTATACCTAAAACTGGCTCTGCATTTGATGGAATCGACCAGTGCGGTCCTCACTCCGCACCCCTACACCATCTAGTAACACCACACTGCCTTGATTTATGTCAAACGATCTATCTAATAAAAAATTGGTTTCACAACGTCTCAATTAATAGGCCACAAATCCATATTTTAAACATGGTGGTTTTAAGCACTCGGTTCAATATAATGAGTTTAATAAGAATTCTATTAGCATTAAATATATTTTAGAAAAAGTGCACAGCATCAAGTTTGTTTTCTAGGAATCAACCCTCTGGATTTAGAAGCTGTTCTGACAAGCCCAAGTGGAGAATCAGAAGCCTGCGAAATCAGAGATAAAGCAGATTTTCTGTTCGAAGTTAAATTTGTTCCGCAAGAATCTGGCACTCACACCATCAGTCTCAAATACAAAGGAATCCATTTGCCGGGTTTGTTACATTGATGCACTGCTAATAATTACGAAATCTCGTTTTCTAACACATAAATTTCTATGACGTTGCTAAGTTCTAGAAACATATTCAGAATAACTGATTGCGAGTACTTGACTGATGTTTATCATTAAAGGAAGTCCATTCCAATACACTGTTGGCAAAGAGCCAAGTGGAGGAACTCACAAAGTTGAGTTCAGAGGACCTGGAATTGACAGAGGAGAGATCAATATTCTAAGTGAGATTTATCATTAAGTAATATTTTTAAGAATGCTTTTGGAATGCTCCGGAAAAAGTTTTAACAGAAAATTATCACGTGTTGATTTTGTGTCTGGGAAAACAAAGAAATAGCTGTTTCGAGCAGTTTTTAACACATTTCATCAAAATAGTTAATCGTTGATTTTTTGTTTCTGATAGACTTCTTCAATGTCTACACGCGCGAAGCTGGAGCTGGAACTTTATCCGTTGCAATCGAAGGTCCATCAAAAGCCAAGATCAACATTAAGGAAAACTCTAGTGGATTTACCATAGTCTCTTATGAAGTTCCTAAAGAAGGTTGCTATTTTCTGTATATTTATTGGATTTTTTTGTTTTTATCAATTTTTTTTACTTAAAATGTTAATTGGACTGTTAATATAAAACACTTGTAGTGATGTATACCTACTGGAGAAAGATTTAAAAAGTAATGGTCCGGGCGTTAGTCCAGGACTTAGTGTTGGGCAATTTAAGTGGAACCAGGAAGCTTATAACGTTGTTTTTGGTGATAAAAGTATAAATAAATTGTGACTAAATGGTTCATAATAACGTATATTTAGAGGCGCTGGTCGCAGGGCGGTAGAGTGCTCGCCTGTCGATCGTTAGGTCGGCAGTTCAACCCTCACCGGCGTCACCGGCGTCACCAGCGTAACTTCCTTAAGCAAGGATTTTACTCGCATTGCTAAAGGGATAGGCGGCTATAAATGGCTGCCTCTGCAAAGAACCCTTTCTTCGTGGCTTAGAAATTTAAGGATTAACGCCACGTTAAACATTGGCAAAAAAACGTATAGGTCCCTCGTCACATTTCATCAAAAACAGTCAGACCCCCTCAAATATGACGTCACAAAGATCTGTCCCCCTCTTAAAAAAACACCCAAGGACGTTTTAAATTACTTAAAGACGTTTTTTTATGAATATAAAAATATAGAACAATTTTTAAATTAATTGAAGTTAGTGTTGTTTAAAATTCGAGTTATAAATTGTTTGTTTATTTGATGTATTCAAATGAGAATTAAAATATTCTTAATGTGACGTCACACCTGACCCCTCCCCCTTTTTTACTTTAAATATGTGACGTACGTACGGACGACGCCAAAGTATAAATGAGTTAACTCGCTCGCTCCTTTTTAAGTCTAAGTGATGCAAAAAAAAGCTGGAATGCTTGAATAATAATTGATGGGTTTCGGGCAGGAGCTTCATTTTAGCAATTCCTGTGGAGGGCAAAACTTTTTCTAAACATTTACCAAAATTTCCTTTTTATTTATTTTAATATCAAAAATATTTTTAAGTCCTCGGGGGCACCGCCCCTTTGTCTCCCAAATGACGCCTCTGTTTTGAGTACAAACATTCATCAAGAATAATCAAGATCCACATTTCGTTAAAACAATCGGTGACACTTAGATGAATTTTGTAATGCCACTCTCTGATGTGATGCAGAATTTTTTAAGAACAAGAAATTTGACAAATATAAAGAGATTTGGAAAAAGCAATTCTTAAGCTTATACGCATTTGGATATGTAATGAATATTTATGCTCACTACTTATGCTGCCACAGGCAAATTTGCTTTCATCAAGTGCTTGACTAAAAAGAGTATTGTCAACAGTGGCGTAACAACCAAATGTCACGGGTGGACAAAGTACAGGGACCCCCGAGGTTAAAGGAGCCCGAGTTATAAGGATTCTCGGAGCTTTAAGTGAAAAAAATGTTATATTCAATTTGTTTGTTCATTAAAACAAATAATGGAGTATATAATAATTGATAAAATGTTTCATTGCAGTTTCCCTTTAACAGAGTGTAGGTACCTATAGCTATTTCTTTAATGCATTATTATGTACGTACATTTTTATAAATCAAATTTTTTTTTAGAGTTTCTCGTGGAAAGCCTTAATCAGAAACGACATTTATTGTTTCAAAATAGAGTAAAAGGTAGAACTCACAACAATGTAGAATTTAAAAAACCCCACTGACCCCAGAACCCCCACTCAATGAGAGAACTAAGTAAAGACGGTAAAACGCCACTGGTTGACAAGGTCAACAGGACGAGAATCAAGTGAAATGTCAAGTTAATGTTGGGGCATGGTGAGAGATATTTTAAAAGCTATGTTGGAAATCGCCAGAAAACTTGTATGCAGTTGTAGCCACCAGGGCCCTGGATAGAAATATATTGAGCCATGCAAGACCTTTTCCTGGCCCTTCTTTTCAATATGAGACACAAGTTAAGTTTTTAAAACCCTTTTTTTCATTTTTCCTTCCCAAAAAGCTGATGGACGGGGAGAAATATTCGGAGCTACTTTTCCAAAATATTATTTTCGAAACCCTCTTTCCATTTTTACAAACTTTTATTTAGGTTACAATCTCTGTTTGTGTGTGTGTGCGTGTGTGTGTATGTGTGGCTTTCTCTGTACACAAATCTTGCAAGTAAAATTTAAGCAGCTTTTTGACTACCTAGAGTGCTGAAACTTTCAGCATAGCTTTATAATGGACTAGCGGGGTTACCCGGCGTTGCCCGGGGTTTTTAGAGGTTTTTCTAATGTTTGTCTCTCTCGCTCCCGTTCCCTTCTCCACTTTCCCGTTTTCGTAGCGTTCCCGGTCGCTTTTCCGCTCTCGGTCGTTTTCCAGCTCCCGGTCGCTTTCCCGCTCAGAAGTTTTGTTATCGATTTTCTCTCTTGCTCGCGTTTCCTTCCAAGCTTGCTCTCCCGATTCCAGTCGCTTTCCGCGTTCCCGGTCGCTTTCCGCGTTCCCGGTCGCTTTCCGCGTTCCCGGTCGCTTTCCCGTTCCCGGTCGCTTTCCCGTTCCCGGTCGCTTTCCCGTTCCCGGTCGCTTTCCCGTTCTCGGTCGCTTTCCCGTTCCCGGTCGCTTTCCCGTTCCCGGTCGCTTTCCCGTTCCCGGTCGCTTTCCCGTTCCCGCTCACGCTTGCTCTCCCGTTCCCGGTCATGCTTGCTCTCCCATTCCCGGTCACGGTTGCTCTCCCGTTCCCGTTCCCGTTCCCACTCATTTTCTCTTTTACATTCTTTCATAACTTCTGTTAGCCTATAAAACGTAAAATAGATTTGCTAAGACTATATATTGTTACGATATCACCAAATCGTATACCGGGCTCAATAGAATGGTTTTGATGTTTTATTGGAAAATAATAAATGAAGCTTTGTTACGGCTAGTTATACCTTCTGGTTTAATAATAATGTCCATAATAGTTATTCGAAGTCCTTTAACGTCTATCAATGGGAAAACCTATTGTAAAAACAGCGATTTTACATTATTACCCCCTTCTTAATTCTGTTCGTCCCGAACAGCATATCGCTTTTAAGAAATGCGACTCGGCCACGAACACCAAAATACCTTGATCTTTACTCGTGGCTTTGACCGCAATTCGCAAACAACATGGTCAAGTCTCTTGACCGTTTGACACAGTTTCTTCCAGTCCTTCTTTGGCTCATCAACAGAGTTTTTCTTTGGCTCATCGTCGCCATTTCTGCACGGTTCATCACAGCCTTTTTTGCATGCCTCGTCCTGAACATCTTTGCACGGTTTATCGGAATTGTCTGCTTTTTCTACTTCCTTCACATCTTTTAGATCTTTCTCAAGAAGCTCTTCAAAAGGTTTTTCGAAAACACGTCGTTCCATAAATCCAATAAATCCCTTCATCAAACTGTTATTTGATTTTACAATGACTCTTAGTCTATCTGATCTAGAATCCTCTGTGGATTCATCTGATTTAAAACCCTCGGTACCGTTCTCTGTTCTTGTCTCATCTTTTCCAGAGTTTTTGCTTGCTGCATTGCTATTATTGTTTTGGAGAAGTTCATCGCCGTCATGTTTGTTTTCTTCCAAGCTACAATAGAACGTTTTCTTTTCACATTCCAACTCGGCTCTTTCGTCGGTGTCAACTTTCGTATCGTCCAGCGGATCTTTCTTCAAATTATCGCCATCGTCTCTCAAATCAGTGTCTTCTTTTTTGTCAAGTTAACTTTGACTTATTTTTCCATTGGAGTTTCGTCCGTTTCTAAAACCTTGGTTGCTTCATCCTAGTCAGATTCGTCACTAAAATTTGACCCTGAATATTCGGTGCCGTCGTCTGTTATGGAGGCTTCTGTTTCAGAACCGTCGCTGTATATGTAAAAGCCATAGTTGTTATTGCCATTATTATAATCATCATCGTCACTTTCATCCTCATCGTTTTGCATTTCGTTTTCAACATTCTTCTCATCTTCTTTAGTTTTGTTTTCGACGTCCAAACCGACTGTATCATTGTCACCATCTTTGCCAGGTTCGTCATCACCATCTTTGCATAGTTCATCTTGAACATCTTTGCAAGATTCCTTATCATGACCGTCTTTGACAGGCTCATCATCATGACCCATCTGACTTGTGCAGTCTGTACGGCCGTCATCCGTCACATGCCCTGAGACACAGCTGGTGGACTCCCGTTCAAATTGGGTTTCGCCGCAGCAACCCACATCACCAGCAACCCGCTGGTCCAGAACCGTGTCCGCCACTGCCTCAGCCAGCCCTGCGACCAAACTCTCAACAGTTGTACCGGCTGCTACTTTGTTTTCGTGGCCAAGAATCATTCCTTCTCCTGTCTTCCCCTGTGCTGCCATGTTTTCTCTCGCTCGTTGTCTTTCTTCCTCCAGCAATTTGTTTTTTAATTTCCTTTGCTTGACCACAGCTTCCTCGTCAATATCAAATAGATATTCGTCGTCATCAGGCCCATAGCCCTCATTCACTAACGCGGCTAAGAGGCGTTCCATAAGTTCGTCCTTTTTACCTGTATCGCTCAGGCCACGTTTCTCCAGCTCGTCTTTCATTTCACTCGCCCAAAGCTCATCCAATGATTTCAAAACCATTCTTGTATCCCAATTCTGACACCAATGTTACGATATCACCAAATCGTATACCGGGCTCAATAGAATGGTTTTGATGTTTTATTGGAAAATAATAAATGAAGCTTTGTTACGGCTAGTTATACCTTCTGGTTTAATAATAATGTCCATAATAGTTATTCGAAGTCCTTTAACGTCTATCAATGGGAAAACCTATTGTAAAAACAGCGATTTTACATTAATATATATATGAATGTTTGTGGGTTAGTTTGTCTATTATAGAAACGGGAAAGAGACCCGAAACGGACAGCGAGCGGGAACGGAAAAGCAAGCGTGAGCGGGAATGGGAGAGCAAACGTGAGCGGGAACGGGACAGCGACCGGGAACGGGAAATCGACCGGGAGCGGGAAAGCGACCGGGAGCGGGAAAGCGACCGGCAGCGGGAAAACGACCAAAAACGGGAAAGCGAACAGGAGTGGGAAAGCAGGTGGGAAAGGAAACGGGAGAGAAAGAGACAAACATTAGAAAAACCTCTAAAAAACCTGGGCAACGCCGGGTATCTCCGCTAGTACATACATAAAAACACACACAGACACACATACATGCACATACACATACATACATACACACATACATACGCACATACATATATATATAGTTCCCGCTCGCTCACCCGCTCCGCTCCGCTCATTTTGTGACGGATTTCAAAATTTTTTTTTTATTTTTGATTTCCATTGACTCTCAAGGTTGTGTGAAAATTTCATTACGAAATGGTGTAGCAATGCATAAAGGACATTAACATATATACATATATACATATATACATTCATTTTTATATATATAGATGACAATACATTATTCAATTAAAAAAAAATATTTGAATATCTTTCGTATTTCTAAATCGAATGTATTTGAAATTAAAGTTTGTGTTAAAAAACACGTTTTTTCCTTTACTTGTTCCTCCTCAAAAAATTGATGACCGGCATAGGCCTAGAGGAAGTTTATGCGGTGGGGGCATTTTTTCTCCCAAAATAACCTGATGACCCGGAGGGGGTAGTCGTGAGATACTTTTCCCACAAATTTATTATTCCTAAGCTTGCCAGAAAGAGCAGGAAAGCGATCGGAAACGAGAAAGCGACCGGGAACGGGAGAGCAAGCGGGAAAGCGACGGGGAACGAGAAGCAAGCTGAGAAGGAAACGGGAGCAAGAAAGAAACGACCGTAAAATCTCTACAAAAAAAACCCGGGCAACGCCGGGTACCCCGCTAGTATTAAGTATTTAGGAGACTAAAACGTGAAAAAATGTTAAGAAACTGTACTAGTTAGAAAAAATATTGGGAAAATGAACCTAGCTGTTCAATGTGAATAGATTTAACTCAACTTTTCTGATATTATTGACAACAGGTGAGTACGGCATTCATGTGAAGTACAACGATCAACATGTACCGCACTCCCCGGCAATTGTCCTTGTTGCTCCTGAGAGCAAGGATGCCAAACTGGTGACCTTGCACGGGCTGAGAGATCGTGGATTAGAGGTTAATTAGTTTATTTCTGTGTCAATGTATCTATATTGTGACCGTGTATACGGGTGTGTCCCAGATGACTAAATTTCTTAAAATAATTAATAAACGCATTAATTAACTTTAGGTTGATCGACCTGCTACTTTCAATGTGAACTTGAACGGAGGAATTGGAACACTGAAAGCTTTTGTTAAGACACCTTCTGGTACTGAGGAAGATGTCTTCAGTCAAGAACTTGATCAGGATATGTACGCCATGAGATTCTTGCCTAAAGAAAACGGCGTTTACTACGTCTATATTAGGTTCAACGAAGCTCACATCCCTGGCAGTCCGTTTCCCATGCTTGTCGGAAAACTCGGAGCTGACCCGGCCCTTGTATTTGCCAAGGGTGAGGGACTTGAAAATGGAGAAGTTGGTTAGTAATATAGGTTTTTTATGCAGATTTTATTGTTAATTTATGTGTTGTAATAATGTGCAACAAAACTTTTAAAAACATTTGTATATTTATTTTATTGTAGAAAATGTGTTTTTTCAACAGGTAAAGCCTGCAAATTCGTGGTGACAACTACAAATGCAGGTGCTGGGGTTCTGGCCATACACATCGAGGGTCCGTCTAAAGTTGCGGTTGTCTGCTCAGAGGTAGAAGAAGGATATGAGTTTAATTATACTCCTATGGCACCTGGAGATTACCTGTTAAACATCAAATTCTGCTCTGTCACCATCGCTGGATCTCCGTTCAAGGCCGTTATAACTGGTATTTGCAAAATTATTTTCAATCAAGAAAACGTTTATTTTTTGGTTAATATTAAATAAATGACGATTTTCCAATTTATTTAAATCTCAGGTCAAGGCAAAGCTTCTGACATTCTGGAGAATTCAGGACTTTACGTCGAAACTGTTGAAAAGAAGCCAGGTGGATCTAAAGCCAAGCGTTTCCATGGAGATGCCAGCAAAGTAGTTGCTCAAGGTAATGGATTGAAGAAAGGATTTCCCGGAAGAGCTGCCAACTTCACCTTGGACTGCAAAGATGCCGGCAAGTTGAATTTTACAGTTAACTTCTAGTAAACCAGAATAAAATTGATATATTCTGATATTGAAATTATGTAATTTTGTTCCTGTTCACAATAGGACAAGCTCTACTGACAATGGGTATGATTTCTCCAAATGGACATCCAGTACAGGAACTGAGCTGCAAGAAAACTCGAGTCAATATCTACACAGTGACTTACAATGCCCCGGAGAAGGGGGACCATATTCTTACCATCAGGTGGGGTATGGATGACATTCCTGGAAGCCCCTTTACAATCAGCGTCGGTTGAACATTTCAGCTGATCTTGAAGCACATTCTATGAGTTTATAGATGATTTGTTACAATCAAACTTTGCCTACTTTTGTTTGAGCTATTTTTGGCTTTGTCCTTTACTGTCTATGGACTTTATATTGGTGTTTTGTAATGATTTTAAATTTATTGCTAGAAAAAATTATAGTGAGATATTTTTAGCTCTGGTCAAATAAATTTATTTTGTGCACGGCCTCGCATTCTTTTTCTTTCTTTTTCACTGACGATCCAACGAAGGGGTTAACCTAAACTTCTAACAGCTTCTTTGTCTCAGCACTTAAAAAATGTATTGCCATTGACATCACGCAACTTCTACAGTTTAGACTTAAATTACTAGTGCATTCAAGACTATTAAAGACTTATCAGTGCATTCAAGACTATTAAGATTTATCAGTGCATTCAAGACTATTAAGATTTATCAATGCATTCAAGACTACTAAGATTTATCAGTGCATTCAAGACTATTAAGATTTATCAGTGCATTCAAGACTATTAAGATTTATCAGTGTGTTCAAGACTATTAAAGACTTATCAGTGCATTCAAGATTATTAAGATTTATCAGTGCATTCAAGACTATTAAAATTTATCAGTGCATTCAAGAGTATTAAGATTTATCAGTGCATTCAAGAGTATTAAGATTTATCAGTGCATTCAAGACTATTAAGATTTGTCAGTGCATTCAAGACTATTAAGATTTATCAATGCATTCAAGACAATTAAGATTTATCAGCGCATTCCATATTATTAAGATTTATCAGTGCATTCAAGACTACATTAAGACCTCGCTTATATGACCCCCCGCTATACGACTTTAGTGCTTATACATGGACTCCTAGATAGATATCTATCTAGAAGTCCATGGCTTATACGACCTAAAAAGTTTGCACGGATTGAAATATCCCTACTCTTCCATTCTAATCTGTTTCTGTTATGCGACAAATTCCGTAACGCGACCAACGACCTTGTTTCTGTGCCATTATTTGCATGAATAACTCTTTTATGCGATCTGCAGTAAATTGATTGTCATCTTTAGATGTAGTTTATTATTGGAACATGAAAGCCAAAAATATTTTCCGAGTGGCTTAACCGCATTAACAACAAATTTAAACTACAAAATCGACGTGTTTTACTTTTTATCGATAACTGTTCTGCCCATGGTAACATTGATCTCTCGAACATAAAAGTTCAATTTCTTCCTAAGAATACCACATCCAAATTACAGCCATGTGATGCCGGCATTATTCAAAATGTGAAGTTGAATTGCCAGAAGATGTTTTTGCGTCATTTAATAAGTAAACTGGACAATGACCAAACTGCTACACTCTACAGGTGGCAAAATCTATTATATTACTCGACTCCATTATTTGGCTTCTAGTTTCATGGCTCCGTGTCTAAGAAGGCACAATCACAAAGTGCTTTCGTAAATGCGGTTTCGGTCCATGTGATGTCACAAATTCTACAGAGGTTCTAGAATTTGATGATGATGATATGGCAGACCATCCAATCCTGAAGGGAGTAAATTTTGAAAAGTATGTCAATAGTGATGCTAATAAACCAACAAGTTCAAAAGTCCAAGTTGTCCCAGTTGTGGTTGAACAAGAAGAGGAAAACATTGATTCAGATGTTGAATTCATTAACAGTCAAACTGCAATTTTAAATGTTAATAAGCTTTCAAAGTATGATTGTAAGCACGACAACGGTACGCTAGTTAGCAATTTCAATTAAGCGTCTTTGGAGTTGTGTAATTTTAAATTAAATACTTTAAAACAACAATCTTCAATTATTATAAATCACAACTTTTTTATATGACTGTTAGTTGACTAAAAAAAATAAACTACTGATTACTCTTTGTTGTTTTCATATGTATTTCTGAAAAAATGTAACTTTTTCCCTTAAGCGACACTCTCACTTATGCCACCGATTTTACATGGCAATGGAGAAGTCGCATAAGAGAGGTTCTACTGCATTAAGATTTATCAGTGCATTCAAGACTATTAAGATTTAGCAGGGCTATTATCAGTGCATTCAGGACTATTAAGATTTACCAGTGCATTACCAGTGTCATTATCAGTGCATTCAAGACTATTAAAGATTTAAAATATGAAGACTCCAGACTCAAAAGAACCCTTCCTAGAAATGTCCTACAGCTTACAACAGTTGCATACTGACCTAATACCAATTTGCGTTGAAGTACGAAAAACTGAACTTTATTTAACTAATAAATAGGAAAGCATTCAGAAAGTTGGCTAACAAGTCGCCAGCACTATTTAAAAAATTTTATCAGGGTAAAATTTCATTCAGATTACAAAAAATAAAGATTTTCAAGAAGTTTCATATGAAACAGTAAAAATGTTTGTGAGCAAAATTTATAACACAAAATTGTCTACATCTTTTTCCCTGAGCCTTTCCAAACGGGTGCTGATTTGGCGAAGAAAATCATACATATCTCTGATCAACTGGTTGTGACACTCCAAGATTTTCTTGGTGACTTTAACTGAATTATGATCATTTTCCTGATGAAAAATTAGCAGGTATATAATTTATAATAATAATGAATATAATCATTTTGAAAGAGTATATGAATATGCAAAAAAAGATTTTGTTTAATGCTAACTTGAGTGAAATGATTGAGCGCTTTAGAGAGGTTTAAAGCAAACTTGATTTCTTCATTTCTCTTGAAAAATTCTTGCAAATTCGTGCAAACGTTAAACAAACCAGATGTTAAAGTTTTAAAGTTGACCAGAACATTGGACTGAAATCAGAATTAAACAATTATTTAGATTAGTGCATACCACTGAAAATTATAATAAAAACAAAATCCACTTCTTAGTCCATCTTTACATGGCATATCAATAAAGTAATAATACAAACTGCAATACATGCAACAACACATTACAACTCTGGACAATTAAATGCAACAACTCTCAAGAGTTAGATGCAACAGCTGTAAAGACTTACAACTTCATCCTGCTTTTTGGATTTTTTCTTGCTCTTCTTTCCTGAGAACGGCTGTAGAAGTTGGTCGCAACACCCGAGGATGATTACCAATTGGCTGAGATGCTGGTACGACAAATACATATATATATATATATATATATATATATATATATATTAAGATAAATATATTCAAACGTGATGATAATAATAATAATGTCAAAATAATTTAAATTCTAAAAACACTTCTGACCTGCACCAATAAAATGGCTTGTTCCAATTGCTTGAAGATTTTTAATGAAAAATCTTTTTCATCCATTGCGAACAGACTTTTTGAAAATTCTAAAATGAAAGAAAGATGTCATTTTCCACATTATTCTATAAAAAATGGATATATTTTTTTAATAAAAGTTTAATATATTTCTAGCAAATTTCGATGAATATATATTTTCATCTAATACAAAAGCACAAGATTAATTGCAGAGGCTGAATGCTAAAAGATACTGAATGCAATGCAAAATTAACGATGGTTTAAATCCCACTGATGCTAATAACACCTGCTAGTGAGTTAATATGCTCAATATGGCTAACTATATGGACACTGATATCTGCATCAGAAAAAAGCATATCCTTTTATACATATAAATATCTTTTATAGGAATCAATGCCATACAATCAGATCATATTAAAGGTCATAAAGTAATATAATTCATTTCAAGCATAAAGCATTTTAAATTTGTAAATATTATAGTAAATTTATACACAACAACTCTAGTCACGATTACAGAACTGGAACAACAATTTACAATTGAACCATAACAAGATCTACAATAAATAAATCCACCACAGTTTCAGTTACAACAACTATGCCTATAACTAAGCATGGGAGTTTCTTCCTTTCCCTTCCAAACGCCCCCCGAAAAATCGGTTTTCCGGTTTTTGAAAGTTTGGAATAAAAATTTTTCTTAATTCGAATAAAACCGAATGTTCGGAAATTTCGTTTTTTTTTTCAGAAGTCCTGAAAAAATCAATGCCGAACTTTTGTAAGCGAAAATTAACAAACTTTCCATCATAAAATCAAGTTGAATCTTAAAATGAAAAAACTTGCTACTCATGACAGTCCATTCTATTATATTTTAAAAAATTTCTCAAAATATTAATTTAAATTATATTTCATAATTTAAAAAATTGTTTTGTCCAACAAACAAAAATTTTTTTTTGGTTCTGTAAACTATTTGTATGTTTAGATGGGAAATAAAATTAGCCAAATGTTCAAGTATTATTTTTATTTTATTGCATGAGATTTCATTAGTTTACCATTGTTTAATTGTTTTTTTTTAATTTAATACATAAGATTTCATTAGTTTTTCATTGCTCAAGTGTTAGTTTTAATTTAATGCATGAGATTCCGTTAGTTTTAGTCAACATTTTTGCAATTGTAGCATTTCCGCAAAAACCAAATGGTTTTTGGAAGTGTTGCTGCTATTCCGAAAAATTTCTAAATAACTTTCAGAATCGATTTTTGAAAGTTCGAAACAAATTACAAAACTGAACGTCAAACTTCCATGCTTACCTATAACAGCTGAATCTATATTAACTTAAACTCCAACAACAAAATCAAAAACAAGTAAACCCATAATAAATCCAACAACAAAAACATAAGTAACATCCATCGAAGCCACGACTACCAGTTTGAACCGAGAACAGTTGAATAACTTTCACTTTTCAAAAACCGACGCCCGAACCCCCACAGTTTCCAAGAAAAATTTGCAAGAAGAAGCAGTAACATGTAAATTATTATTAAACTATAAATTCTAAAATCACATACCTAAAACTATGACTTCTCCAACGTCGTTCATTGCAGCAACATTTTTATCTTAGAAAATCAAATTTATGTATATAACACAAATAAAAACATGTTCACAATATAAAAACAACTTTCAAAAATACCATTCTTGGGATCGTTAGCGACTTCTAACACGGAACTGAAGAACATGGCAAACTGGTTGAATGAGTGGTCCAGTTTCATGTCGATAAACATTTTGAGGGAACCTCTGAAGAAATATTCATCTGTTTCCTATAAAGTAATTTATAATTTAATTTATAATTTAATTTATAATTTAATTCATAATTTAATTTATAATTTAATTTATAATTTAATTTATAATTTAATTTACATTGTAATTTAGAATTTAATTTACTATTTGATTTATTATTTAATTTAATTTATAATTTGATTTATATTTTAATTTACAATTTAATTTACCATTTAATTTATAATTTGATTTATATACGAATTTACAATTTATTATACAATTCAATTTATAATTTAATTTATGCAGCTATTCTTTACTTTTGAAAAATCACTAGAAGGATAAATATTGTCTTACAGAAAATTTGTTAAGTTCTACAACCTCAAATACAGTACAATCAGAGACAACTATCAACAACTTTCTAAGCTGCAAAGTGATAAATAATTAATAATATCCTTATGTTGAATTAAAATAGCTTGATATTTACAGCAAACTCTGGTTAATGTCGATTGTTTGTTGCTATGAATGAAAGTCCAAAAATTCCTAGCTCCTTAAAGTAATAGCTAATGCCAAAAATAATGATATTAATTAAGGAAGCATGGATCACGAATAAAACCTGAAGCTCAGAAAATTCTGAAGCACTAGCAAGTGTTCTTCTGGTTTTCCTATTTCATAAAGTATGACGTTATATCCAAATTCATACATGTGGCTGCAATACTCTAGCACAGTGGTTCTCAATCTTTTTAGTGCTGCGACCCCTTGGAAAAATTTGCCATGCTGCGGCGACCCCCAATAATAGAATTATGTGGGTTGTTCATCTTTCACTCTGGTTCACTGCATTGTTACAACAATTACTATTGCACTTAAACCTAACAGTCATTCTCCTACAATACATTTTAGTTTTTTATATAGTTTTGATTTTAGAATTTTAGCCTATTATTTCTAGGCATTCTCAATAACAAATTGTATACAATAATTATAATTTAATTTTTTATCAACCAAATAAAGCATATTTTTCCTAACAATTTCTTAACAATTTACAAGCAAATGAGATTGATCATTTTGAATTTAAAATTTTAATGATGCAGCTCCAAAATAGAATTTCTAAACTGTCAGTGAGAAGCCAGTGCTTGTTTCTTTCTCACAAGGTCAGAAATTCTGGAGGGTCTTCAGGGGCGTCATTTAGGAGGCAGGAGGGCGATTGCCATCCCAAGGATTTTTGAAAGAGAAATTTTTAGGTATAAAATAAATAAAGATGAAGTTTAAGAAAACTTTTGGAAAATGTACCTTCGACTATCCCCGGTCTTCAGCTATTTTAGGAGGCAAAAGTGTAAAGAGTTCTAGAAAACTTTTGGGAAAGTACCTCTGACTACACCTTCCCAATCATCAGCTATTTTTGGTGACAGAGTTTTATAAAAAAAAATTTACAGTTTTTGGTAGAGCACAACACAAATTATTTTCAGCATTAACTGTACTCCTGTATTTAGACTTAATAACTAATAAGCTTGAAAACCCTTTTTTCACAAAGGTGTATTATGGGGAAAAGAATAATCTATTGTACATGGCTATTTGAGCAACGCAGATAAGTTTCAAGTTTAAAAGCCTGTTTAAAAAAACTAAAATTTCTGAAAGTCTTGGGCGACCCCAATAAAACTGTCAGGCTTGCTCATAAAACCCACAGGTTGAGAACCGCTGCTCTAGCAGGTCTGTCCAAGCAGTCCTTATATAGGGTCTATGCAAATCATGACTTCCAATCTAGCCTAATATTCTCTTATTAAATTCACAACTTTCAGTTGTGTGAGAGTTGGTGTTCTCTGTTTAGGCCAAGGTCACCTTTCAATGAGTTCATATTTATGGTGAACTCTAAAATGAAAGCAAACAAAAACAAGATGGCATTTATGACCATCAACAACATTGCTAATAAAACCAGAATGCTATCCAAGATAGTTTACCATCTCTAACTCAAATAGAAATAGCACATAGCAGAATGACAGCATGTTTTGATGATTACATGTCTGTTGTGTACTCTGCAAGAATGTTCTATCAGAATACTAATTCAGACATCTGGAATCCTTCATTACTATTTGGAAAATATTACTATTTGATAGTATTTATACTATTTGGAAATCAAAATAAGAAAATGCAGATCAAAACTTTTTCACACAAATTCTCTGCTGAGTAATCTAAATTCATCCAATCCGTAATAATAAAAAAGGATAAAAATTTTTTTGATGGATTAAAGGAAGTCTGATGAGCCAGAATTTACTACAGTAAGACAAAATGAAACTTGAAAATATTTAAAAAAAAAATTAATTTAACTAACTTCACTATTTTCAACACATCTCCTAATACGAAAAGATGTCTGTAGGAGATCTGAAATGTAATCGCTGCCATTCTTGAAAAGTGAACAGCTTTCAAGACATTTAATGACATCTTCAATTTCCTCATTATAATTTGAATTCTCAACATTTGACTGCAATTTTTTAGAAGCATTCGTGGAATTTCTGCCCTGGACTGAGGTCAGAGTTGAAGGCACAGAATTGATGACATCATTCAAATTTGACTCAGAATCTACCCGGGCAGTAACTTTATTTCCACTTTCAGGAACAACTGAAGAATTTTCAAACATTTCATCGTGGTTGGCATTGTTCAAGTTAGTTGCATCGGTAGCATTCTTCTTGTAAGATATGTTACAAACGTGCCACATAAATCTTAACATGGATGATTGCAACAGCAGCCACATTTTCTGCAATATAAATAATAATATTTCAATTATTTACAGCTACTGTATTTAATTTATTTCCACAATTATACAAATAATTATAATTAAATCAATTAAAACTTTTTCAAATTAACTTTAAAAAATTAACCTCTTCAATAAATGACTTTTCTTGAAACTGAATCTTCTGCCTAAAATTGAATTTAAATCATAAAAAAAGAAACAATGTTTTCAATTTTAATAAAAATTAAATAAATAAAAAGTAAATAACTACCTCCCATACATTCTCCAGTCTGACATGACCCTGAAATCCCTGTTGTCTGTCAGCATGTCACAGCTGATGCCACAGAACCCTATCTCGTTCAGATTCGTACTCTGGATAAATTCATCCATGGCTTTTTGACTGAAGTTTATCAAGTAAACATATTTTTTATAACGGTTTTTCAATAAAGTTTGTATTTACATATACCACACTACAATATGTTATTATACCACATCCTTTTATGTCATTATACTACATCATAATATATCATTTTTAACACATCCTTACATGTTATTCTACCTCACCACTATATGCCATTATACCAAACCACTATAAGACATTATACCACATCAGTATGTAACATTATACCACATCACAATATGTCATTATACCACATCACAATATGTCATTATACCACATCACAATATGTCATTATACCACATAACTACAAGTCTTTAAACCACACCACTGTGTGATACTATACCACACCACTATAAGACATTATACCACATCAGTATGTGAAACTCCGCCTTGCTTTTGCAAGCCAGTCCCAAGCCTGGAGAAAGGAGGAGGGGAAAGTTAAAAAGATCAAATTAAGATCCACGACAGGAAGTACTTAGGTGTTTCCAACATACAGCCATTTTAGTCTTAAAACACCTGGTGTAAAGGACTATAAACTATTACAATAAAAAAAATAAATCAGTATGTGACATTATACCACACCACTATAAGAAATTACACCACACCACTATAAGAAATTATACCAAATCAGTAAGTGACATTATACTAGGGTTGTTACAGTTACTCAATCCAAAACTGAAACATTCAGTTAACTGAATCTTTTTAGATTCAGTAACTTCAACTGAAACTGAATCTTTTTTAAAAACTGTAACTGAAACTGAATCTATTGAGAAAACTGAATATAACTGAATCTTTTAAAATGAATTTTGTATCATTTTTTATATTGTTTTTATGTTTGCAGTTAAATGTTTTGATTCTATGGAACAGACGATAACTACTTACTAACAGTTCTTTCTTTTTGTTTCGTGTTAGTGTTGTTTTGCTTGCGTTGTTTTTCGGAGATTTTCAAGTTTTTAGAATTACCGAAATGGAAGATACTTGTGTTATCAACGAATCGGAATCTGCTTTAGGACCTACAACGAAAAAAGCTAGATTCAACAGAACAAGACTTATTACTAACCCGGTACATAAAAGGTTTACAAGAGTTGGAGCAGATAGTAAGTTCTGTAATTTTGAAAGGTAAGAATGGGACAAATTTAGAGTCTCATTTGAGGAAGCATGAAATAGAATATGCAGAGTATTTAGAAGAAAAATAAGCTATGAAATCTAAAACAGAGTAAGTCTACTAAACGGCCCTTTTCGGATTTAAAAAACCAGACATTGATTGAAAATTGTTTTGTTGTTAAAGAACGCAAAATGACATAGAAAAAGGCTCCAATGCCTATAATAAGGCTGTCCATGCTATCGCCTCGGCATTTGCTGCAAACAGTTTGCCATTTCTTTTGATCGAAGAACCTCCTATTAAAGATATGTTTGCAGCTGTGTCGGAAGGTCATTTAATATACTTTTAGCGTATGGTTATAGATAACGGCTCCAATTTCATCACAGCATTCAAGTAAGGATTGAATTTGTGTATACTTCAATAGATGTTGAAATAACATCTTATTGTAATATGATAATGGAACACGAACCTACACAAGATCCTTTTAAATTTTGGATAGAAACTTCTATAAAATGTCCAAATGTACATAATATAGCTGTAGATGCACTTTCACTCCCGGTAACATCTGCTCCGTGTGAACGCGTTTTTAGCAGAGCTGGCTTTGCTCTTAGCAGATGTCGCATAATTTGGGTGATGACAAGCTGGAAGCTGAAGTTTTTTTCTTATAAATTCAACAACGAATTTTTAAGTTAAATAAATTTTTTAAACTTGTCTGTGTTGCAAAGTGTTTTTTATAGTAAATTTCTTCTTGGTAGTTTACCTAAAAAAATTGGAAAAAAAGAATCTAACTTTAACTGAATCTTTGTAAAGTTTCGGTCACTTTAACTGAAACTGAATCTTTTTTTCAAAACTGAAACAACCCTACATTATACCACAGCACAATATGTCATTATACAACATCACTATATGATATTATACCACATCCATATGTGACATAACACCACACCACTAATGTGATATCGTACCACACCCATATGTGACATTACACCACACCACTATGTGACATTATACTACACCACTATGTGATATTACATTCTTTTAATAAGCAAAACCAAACCAACTCGGTTAATGCTGCAAAAAGTCCAATAGCAAGTTTGCTGATGAAAGCATTTGCAAATTGAACAGATCTCGTCAGTTTTATTTTCATTTCGATAAATTCAGGAACCTTTAAAAATTCAAATTAGTTTCTAAATATATAATACAAAAAATTACTAGTTTGAAAAAAATCACAAAAAATAGCGATATCTCTAAGAAATACTTACTTTGTCAAATGATCCATATTTGTAGCAATTGATAATAAAGTCTGTCGTCTGAAAGTGTTAAGGAAATGAAACTATTCAAAACCTCACAGCTTGAACAAATCTTATTTATTACAATGAAAACCAAAATGAAAATCAAGACTCCTCATTCACACCTCTCTTTGCACACTTTCATAGAACTTCAGGGCTCCCTCAACAAACTTTTTCGACATCTTGAACTGACCAAACCTCAGCAGTGGATTGCATATGACGTAACTATGAACACATTTTTAGGACATCATGGATCATATTATATCATAACAATTTTAAGATACATTTTATTGTTTAGTGAGAAAAAGATAAGAATTGAATGATTTAAATAATAATTAAAAACCAACCCCAATGTATCATTCTGAATATGTTTGACCTCCAAGAGTTCAAAGAAGCGATAAGCCTGACTAGGACAACCTTGTGAATTAAATTTAATTAATTAAACATAAATAAACATCATATTCTAAAACTAATAAATAAATAAAAAAATCAAAATCAAAAATCTATATCGATACCATATTAATTTCATATAAATAAGTCTCAGATTTAATAATATACTACACTATATTTCAGTGATGACAAAAGTACCTAAAAATATACTTAACTATAAGTACAAAGTACTCTGGGTTAAAAGTACTTAAAATTACAAGTAAAGGTACTTTTACAGCACTAAAAGTACTTAAAGTACTTTTAAAGTACTTAAAGTTTTTTAAAGTACTAAAAGTTTTTTAAATTACTAAAAGTACTTTAACCAGTACTTCTAAGTAACATCAACCCAGAGTACTCTGTACTTATACTTAGTGTTTAAAATTTTCAATCCACAATGAGAATATACACTACCAACATATGAATTGAACTTGTGAAACCTGCTGTGAAAAAGTCTGCCTGGTTTACAAATCCGATAAAGTATTAAAAATAAACTTAATTTCTATGTAATGTTTATAAAATATAATAAAAGTCATTATTTTGCAGCTATAAGCATCTTTTAAAAACAAATTTAAACTCAATTTACTTTGCAATTCAATTTTTTCATACTGGGAAACTTTCCGGAAAGTTTACGTCACTAGTACTCATACTTAAGTACATTTTCTTAGTACTTTCGTCATCGCTGCTAAATTATATATCAAGAACTGAATTACTACCAAGTAATGTGTAACATCTGATGAGAAGTAGTTTGACATGAAAGTTGGAAGGACTATGAGAGAAGGCTTCTTCAAGTATGGAAATCCCACTGATGAGATAAATGAGACTATCTTGAATAAATAACATAAATATTAAACAACTTTATCAAATAATTCAAGAAAATATTTTTTTAACTGTTTCACCATCTTAAAACAATCAAACTAAGTGTTTGTATCAACCGATATACATAAAGCATTACATTCTCTTGCAATATTTTTTTGGTCAAAAACAGGAAGATATATACAATGTTTAAAATAATTGTTTAATACAAATTTATAATTATAGTTGGATACAAAGATAATTATACAATAAATAATTATTTTCAATAGAAGCTCACCTTCTTTTATTGCAATGTCATAAAGAACTTCGGCAATCATGAGAGCATAAGGATCGGCAGGTTGAACATCAGTAGTCGTCAAGTTTGCACCTGGATAAATTAATTTCATTTCGTCGTGTAAATATTCACACCCATGTTTATAACAAAACACATAAAAAATGATAAAGTAAAAATAAAAATCAATTCCAACCAAACTGAAGGCCATGTCGATAAAACTTTTGAAGTTCTTCAATAAATTTCAAAAGATTTTCAATCGGCAGACCCTCATACATCTCCGTGTACAAATTTGACTGTTGTACAAATATGTGCCTCTGCATCGCCTTTAACTGTTAATTATTTACTTTAAATATAAATTTCAAACCAAGTAAATCCTAAAACTCACTAGTAATTTTCACGATAATATAAAATAAATTTAAAAGCTTTACAAATCAAGGCCCACATTTTCAGGAAGAGCGAACGCTCCATCGGAGCAACGAGGCAATTGTTCTTCAAACAAAGTTCTAAGCTGTAAAATATAAAACAGTATCACGTAAAATATGATTTTTATGTTAACCACTTCTTTTTTATAAGGGTTTTATAATAGTTTTCAATTATTATCTGTTTTGTTTAAACTATTTTTAAATAACTCAATAAAATTGGATTCAATACAAAATAAAGATCTCCTTCATTCAAGTCATCATAAATGACTCTAATAAGCATCTGCTTCCCGAAATCGTTATCTCGAAATCAATCGAGATTTCAAAACGATACGGGAGTTCCCGTATCGCCATTGAAACGATACAGCCTGCGGAAGAAGTCTCGTATCACAATAAAATAACAAGACTTAAATTTTGTTCTCGTATAAAGTCTCAAAAAAAACTCCGAGATTTAAAAAAATATATTTTTCAATAAATAACGAAAGTCATACATATTTAATTAACGATTGTCACAACTGTGAATATTTGCAATTGATTCATCGACATTGATTAATTAATCTACCTATTGACAGAAGTTTATAACTATTTAACTATTATTATCCCCACTTTTAATTCGGTTTTCCTAACAGCCTGCAGCCCCATTATTTACTACTAGAGTTAGCCCGTCAAAAATGACGGATTTTTAAAAATGTAATTATGTTTTTTTCTAATTGCAGTACCACCTTTTTTGATCTTTGAGACCGTCATTGTACACTTGCGTAATATTTTTTATTACACGCCTGCGCTCACTAATTTTTATCATCTGCTGATTGCTGACCCCTGTGTAATTGCTTACATACATACATAGTGGTTTTGCCCGTCCCAAGGACGATGTACTTTGGATACATTTTATAAAAAAATAGTCAACAAAAACAAAATGACATTTGATAACCATAACAATTTTTTTGTCTATATAAGCAAATTTAATGAAATTTTTTATTGTGTTTACATTTTAAATAAACTCATATAAATTCAAAGGATGTGAAATTCAAGAGTGCAATAATTAGTTATTAAAGAATTTCAGTATACACGACATTTCTTGTTAATTGACGGCCATTGTTGAGAAGTGGTCTTTGCTTCTGAGATTTTTTTAAATCTCATCATATAATATTTTTCGATTGCAGCGCCACTTCTTTTGATTTCTAGGACTGAGAGTGTATATAGGAACAATTGCATAATAACTTTTATTAC
The DNA here is from genome assembly GCA_963978895.1 of Erpobdella octoculata. Lineage (NCBI taxonomy): Eukaryota > Metazoa > Annelida > Clitellata > Hirudinida > Erpobdellidae > Erpobdella > Erpobdella octoculata. The sequence goes on along the minus strand of OZ022243.1, from coordinate 26,861,656 downwards.
ACACCTGTGCGCAATAAATTCTTATGTGCACATCGATATCGTCTATACGACTAATTACGTAAGCGTGACAGAATCAGTGAGTGAGTGACGTGGGCTACTATAATATAGATTTTTAGTCTGGGAACCTGCAACATTTTTCAATATATATATATATAACCAGCTCGTCTCTGTTCTATAGCTTTTTTTAGTGCCACATTGATAATATTAATCAAAGATATTTAAAGCAGAGGTTAAGCCACGCCCCTCTTAGGCTGCTAGTCGACCTCTCCATACTTCCATTTAGAAATATGCGAACCGGCATCAACGGTTGGCAAGACAATCCTACTCGCTGATATGGATGACTATTATTATTAATGACTATCATTAATATCATTTTATTTTTTGGTTTAGTCTGTTTGATAAACTTATTTTGTCAAATTTGTTACATAGAATTGGAATGATTATTTTAGTGTTTCGATATCCGTAATTGACCGTAATAGTAGCTCATTTAAGATATATCTTTATAATCTCGATTATATTCTTGGCTGTATGTGAGTATGTTAGCGTCACCTGTAGTGTGCACGTTGTCTGCAGCTGGAATTCAAAACTTTCTCAGTTTCTTTCTTTGCCATCGCTTTTAAAAAAACCCGCTGGGTTTTCTTCACTTTCTTAATTCTTGCATACAGGTACTTTCTCGCGTTTGTCATCATTTAGAGTCTAAATTTAGACAAATAGATGTACCGAAACTAAACAAATGAAACTTATTTCAAGTTTAAAAAAAATTTTTTGTAAATTTTTATAAATTTTGAATTTTTATATTTTAATATTTTGTTCAATGAATTCCTTTAATGTAGTTATTAATATTGTCTGTCGCGTATAGTTCATCATTCTATGTTATCTCATTTTATTCGAGACAAAATTTCCACAGTTGACATTTCAGTCGAGATCCCGATATCGTATCGTATCGGATTTGTCTCGTTATTGGTCGAGGCGTCTCGTATCGTATTGTTTTATTCGACACAAATTTCAGAAGTCGTATCGTATCGTATCGTTTCAAAAAAAATAACGGGACGCAGAATCCTAGACTCTAACACCATCCATCACACAGCCTCACATTATTACCACTAAAATGTAGCATACAAAATCTAACATCTGAAACCTTAGAACCAATCCGAAGCATGTTTACATTCAAAAAATATATACCTTGACTCTTTCATCGAAGCTGAGAATGTTCAGAAACATCTTCAAGTCACTGAAGCAGCACGGTTTATCACCGAATAAATTGAAATAATTGGACAAGAGAGTGAGGTATTTGGGACCTTAACAAATACCAATTCTCAATTCTCAGTAACAGTTCCGTTTTAGCATTTATAAATAAAACAATATATAAAATAAAACAAAAAATCTTTTTCTTCTTAAAACTAATGTCAAACCATCAAAATTATTAGTATGAGAAAAGAATCTACCAACCCAGATATTCAAACCAGGAAACTGAAGAGTGTTCCTTGATCATTGTAACAAATTGGAGTTGTGCCAAATATGGACCTCTCAACAAATTACATTCATCCCTGGTTGATAGCTCAATGCATGTGATAAGAAACAGGGCTATACTTTCCAGCGAATCATCAACCAGGAAGCTACAATACAATTTAACTAATTAATAGCTTTTGCAATAAAGTAAAAAATAAAAATATGAATTTTTATAAATAATAAAAATAACAGGAAATAAAAGATGTGCATAACGATCTGCCTGTTCACACAGCTCATGTGGTTGGTCACCAACCAAGTCAACATAAATAGTTATTATATCACATCATTAACACAGAAATATAATCTTATTCATAGCAAGTACAGCATAATAAATATTACTTTAAATCTTCGACTTTTGTAACACCATTGATGGTCTCTGAGTTTAAACATTTCACGAGAGGCAAGCCATCGAGGCTCGATTTGGACTTGTCAACAAACTTCAGTGCGTATTTCAGGTAATCTCTGAACCAAGTAAAGTCATCCAAGCTACAAACAAATACAAATAATCAAATCAAAATATTGATGTGAATCATACACAAATTCTTCATAAGTAAAAAATGTTTTAAACCTCAAAAACGCCTATATTTAGCGACACCATCAAGCAATTTAAAAAACATGATAATTTCATGATAATTATAACCAATTGCAGCCTTAAATATCATAATTGAAGATGAAACTTCAATTAACTAAACAAAAATAAATGATAAACCTACTTTTGTACAAGAAGCCTTTTATAAGATATATTCAACTCATTCCAGTCTTTAAGTTGTATGAGAGACTTCAACCGAAGAAGGATTTTGTACTTCAGATTTTGAGTTAATCTATCTGATTACAGAAATTGATTTAATTAACAAATTAGAACAACCAGTTCAATAGAGAACTCACAATGGTTATTTATTCTTATCACTTAATGTTGTTTTAATATCAATTTTATGTCAAATTATCAATTTATTAATATAAACCTTTAATATAAACCTTAATATTTACATTTTGAAGTTTTCCATCAAAATTATTGTATAACTCATATTACTAAATAATTTCATATTTATTTATAAATAAATATTTATATTCACAAATACTCTATAAATTTGGTTTCAAATAGGCTTTTAAGTCTCATTCAATGCAGAGACCCAAGAGAGCACAATTTGTGACAGCATACGGCTTTGTTGTATAGGCTCACATGGTTGAACCAGGACAGACTTGTGCATGTGAGATATAAAACAGTTTTAAATTGAAAAGTGCCTAATTCCTAAATCTTCAATCGTAAAATCCATTCAAGTAACCCAAAAAAAAAACAATAAGCATCTGCGTCCCGATATCGTTATCTCGAATTCAATCGAGATTTCAAAACGATACGGGAGATCCCGTATCGTCATTGAAACGATACAGCCTGCGGAAGAAGTCTCGTATCAATATAATTGGCGATACTTAAAATTTCATTCCCGATAAAAATCCCGAAAAAATATCGGGATTTTTTAAAAATATTTTCCAATAAATAACAAAAGTCATACATATTTAATTAACGATTGTCACAACTGTGAATATTTGCAATTGATTCATCAACATTGATTAATTAATCTACCTATTGACAGAAGTTTATAACTATTATCATCCCCACTTTAAATTCGGTTTTCCAGACAGCCTGTAGCCCCATTATTTACTATTTTTAGTCTGGGAACCGGCAGCAAAAAAGCCACGCTCCTCTTAGGCTGCTAGTCGAGCTCTGCATACTACTGATACTACAAGCCCTACAAGGCAATCGTACTCACTGACATCGATGACTATTATTATTAATGAGAATAATGAGTAATGTAATAGTAATGATCATTCTATGTTTATGTTTTGGTTTAGTCTTTTTCATAAACTTATTTTTTCAAATTTGTTACATAGAATTGGAATGATTATTTTAGTGTTTCGATATTCGTAATTGACCGTAATAGTAGCTCATCTAAGACATATCTTTTTAATCTCGATGATATTCTTGGTTGTGTGTGAGTATGTGTGTGCCACCTGTAGTGTGCACGACAGTGCTGTAGCCCGTATCGTCTGCAGCTGGAATTCGAAACTTTCTCAGCTTCTTTCTTGCTATTGCTAACCGCATTCGCCATCGCCTATAAATAAACACGCTGGGTTTTTTTTCACTTTCTTAATTCTTGCATAGAGGCACTTTCTCGTGTTTGTCATCATTATCATGCCGCGTCACCGGGGTCAAATCTGGGAGTACTTTGAGGAAGAGACGATCACGCAGAAAGTCAATGACAAGGATGTAGAAGTAAATCTTGCCAGATGCAAAGACTGCGGGAAACAATATCATTTTAATTTAATCTTAATAATCTCAATCTCAGTAATCTGCAATCTATTTCTATCTCCATTGGTTTTTCCACTTTCACTATTGAATTGCCTAAAAATGTCGTTCTTTTCTTTTGGTGTGCTAGAAGGTTTTCTACTTTTCAATTACTTGAAAAAATAATTTTAATTTTTTTTTTCATTGGCAAGTAAAATCATTTAATTAAATTGATAAACTACCGCATAATGCGTACTAAATAAAGTAAATAAATACTATCGGCGGTAGCGTTTTATTTAGAATCTAAATTAAGAAAAATAGATGTACCGAAACTAAACAAATGAAACTTATTTCAAGTTGTAAAAAAAAATTAAATTTGGTAAATTTTGAAATTTTTTAACATTTATATATTTTTTTTCAATGAATTTCTTTAATGTAGTTATTAATATTGTCTGTCGCGTATAGTTCATCATTCTATGTTATCTCTAGGCAAAATTTCCACTTCAGTCGAGATCCCGAAATCGTATCGTATCGATATCGTATCGTTATTGGTCGAGGCGTCTCGTATCGTATCGTTTAATTCGAGGCAAATTTCAGAAATCGTATCGTATCGTTCCAAAAAAATAACGGGACGCAGAAGCTTAAAAAACAAATGAAAGACTGAGTCTACTTATTGATGTGTACTGGACCGTGCATCATAATATCTGGAGTCACAAGTAAGATGTATTAGCCACTTGGCTGAGCTTCCAAAACAATCAAGTTACATACTTGAAAATATTAACTTGTTCTAGAGAGTCTATGAATATTTCTTTCTTCACCTCTCCAGATATTTCACTGGTTCAAACATCCCCCTCAGTCAATCAATATTACTACTGCTATCGTTTAGAATTTTTCATAACATCGAATAACAAAGTAGATCAAAAGTTTTATTCAAAATTTAATATTGTGAGCAATCCCTCAAAATAAGTTTTCAACCATTGCTGCTCTATATTTCTCTATATTTCCTCGCGTTAAATTCCTCCAATAACTCATTTTATTTTGGCAATTTGGAAGATCTTGTACTCTTTTCAAAACCTTAAAGAATTCACATGTAGTGCTTGAACTGGATAGTGACTCTTTCTGCTCTATCTTTAGCCACTACTGTTAGTTGAAAGAAATCTTTATCACTTAATTCTAAGCATTCCAAATGCTGGCTTACCCTGATGATTCCTTCTTTAAAAATTAATTTCTTCAAAGTAATAAAAAATTTTTTAACCACTTTATATCTTCTATTATCTTCTTGAAATTTTTAAAATATAACCAGAAGATCATCAAGAAAAACAGATGCCAAGGCAGAAAATCATCGTCAAAAATAGTGCAACTTTTTCATCTTCTTGATATAACTGCTACAAATTAAAAATTCTGAAATTTGTTTAAACGAGATGAAAAAACATTTTGTAATCTAGTTGTTTCTTAATACTTCTTCTGAGGAATTCATTGCTGCTTTTACAAAATCTGTCATGACTGAAGTTGAAGTTCAATGTTTGCCACAATCAATTTAATTCCTTCAAACAAATGATGATAGGTACTACCAATCTTGTTTGATGGTAGTAGTTGTAGAGAATTTATAAGGCGCACTCTAGTGTCGTAAAACCTCAGAGGCGCCGGCCGTTATTTTAGCCGCATCAGGGAAGTCTTGAGGCCCTTTTTAAACTTATCAATAGATACCTGCGACTAGTTTTCCACAAACAAAAGCATGCACAGTGTAAAAGTGAAAAATATCTCACATGAACCATTGATAAAATTATATCACCAATGGGTCAAATGGAGTAGTATGCAGGGGAAATGATCAGGGTGAAAATTTCATGATACAATTCTTGAAATAACCTAATTCAAGCTGCTTCTAGTACAATTATTAGTTGAACTTTCTCACTTCAAACTAACAAAAATTTCAAATAAAAATATTACTTTTTTCACAAAACACGCTTTTATTTATGTGTGGAAAGTGCACTAATAAGTATAAAATAATTTTTTTTTCCTTTCCTTCTATATGTCATCAAATAATCTTTTCCATAATAATCTAATCCATGGATTATGATGAGCTTCCCACGCTTTTATTTTTAGTCAAAGATTATTTAATGACATATAGAAGGAAAGAAAAAAAAATTATTTTATACTTTTTAGTGCACTTTCCACACATAAATAAAAGCGTGTTTTGTGAAAAAAGTATCTTTTTTCGTAATATTATTTTATAATTTTTGGTCTTGTAAAAATTAAAAATGATTTTTCAACCATGCTACACCCTTGAAGTCTTCGTTCAAATCTTCTTGTTTACTAAATTTGTTTGGGTCCGTCTAATTATAAAGATAAACCACACATCTATCATGCCGCTTTCATGGCTATTAATGTAGGTTGACTCCGCCCATGTAGGCCTGAATCCACCCTGCTTATTGATTGCATTGGGGTATTTTAGTTAATTATAGTTTAAATAAATATTTTTATGATATGAAAATATTGCATTGTCATCGAGAATATATGTGTTTTGAAATTTTCAAGTCAATTGGACGTGTAAAAGTGGTCGAAAAATCAATTTAAAAAACCTGAAAATACAACATACAACATACAGTGTGAGGTAAATAAAAGTGTGTAAAATAATTACATTCCATGCATAACATGTTATCATACCATAACAGGAATCAGAACCCCAAATTATAACACTAATAAAGCACAATTAAATCAACAAATTAGATACTTCTATTAACCTCCATAAGGGCCACCTAAAGTATTAAGAAGTTCTTTATATTTCTCCTGCTTCTCCAATATTGACATGTATACCATAATCTCTGGATCAAATGAAGACATTTTTAAATGAAAACAAGATAATTTTTCAAGAAATCATCAGGGCTGTGGAGTCGGGGGAAATTTTGGGTACCTGGAGTAGGAGTCGGCAAACAATGCACCGACTCCGACTCCTACTAAAAAAAAGTAAAAAAACTGCATTTATTAAATAGTAGAGAAAAAATTGTGAAAAAAAAACTCTATTTATGCTTTAGGCCTTCCTACCATACACCGTAGTGCTTTGGTTACTTTTAAGGACGAGCAGTCCAAACTATTTACATGTGACAATCCACCCACCCAACCAACTAAAACTCCTACTAAATTCAGATTGGAATTTAAAAAAAAGGCAAGTTTAAATGTCCCAATTCACAAAAAGTTATAATTCATGACTTCTCTACTGTAAGAATAAAGACCAATGCATGCAATGCCTCACATAACCGCAAAACAAACACGTTAAGTGACCGTGAAGAAGCACTGCAGATAAGCACACAAAGGAGAAAGCTGCTACTATCCAGCCACTTGATTGATTAATAAAAATAAATTAATGAAACTTTGTTTTCATTGTGTTTGTCTTTTGCTTAAACTATGTAATACAGTAGACTGTTGGCTTCCCAGCCAGTAGTCCTGTGGTAGGTTGCGTTTCTTTCCTTCAAGGAATGTTTACATTCGCATATTAATACAGAGGAGTCCGAGTCGAGGAGTCGGAAGTACATAAAACTGAGAAGTCGGAACATTTATCTACGGACTCCACAGCCCTGGAAATAATAAACATTTGTAATTTTAACAGACCAGGCTCTGATTCGAATTTTACTTCCTTCAGGTACTTATTGGTCATCTGCTCAGCCAATGGGAGATACACCTTCTTACTTTTCTGAATATCGCTATCAGACTGTTTTAATAATAAATTATATTTAATTCAACTAAATATATTTGATTCTTCACATAACTCCAGTAAATGAAAATTAAAAAAAACAATAATCTATGTTTAATTAAAATATGTAAAAAAATTATTAGAAGAAAATACTACCATCATGACATATGAAACTATGACCCAAAACAGATAAGGTGTCTTATTTGGGTACAGTTTGTATAACTTTAGAGCAATCTGTTGCTGATTTGTGTAGTCACCGACACGGATGTAAGCATTAAAAAGTTGAGTCAATGTCATCTCATCGCTGGGATTCTGTATGAGAGACTGTTCATACATTCTAGCAATTTGTTCAACTGCATAGACAAATAATAGAAATTATTTCCTTTCCGATTCATAAAAATATGTTTTAAAATCTAACAATCTGGAAGTTCCTTGTAACAGGCAGTGAGAGCCTGCAAAACATTCTCATCAAGCAAGTCTAATTTTCTTATTTCTTTTATTAAAACTTGAGCTTCAGCTTTCCTACCCATTCTTATCAGTGCCAGAGATTTCAGAGCCTGAAATAACCGCTGCATTGTTAGCATCATAACAGAAGATAATGAAACGTAACGCCTATAAAAATAATTAACCTTGGCACAATTGAGCTGCTTCGATTTTTTCAAAACCCTATCTGCTTCTTGTAATGCTTTCTTGTTGTCTCCATTGTCCAAGCTCTCTAAACGTAAAAAATTAAAACTATTTTACAAGACAGAAGTTAAAAGAGCTGCTGGTTACCCCAACCTGCTCAAAAAAAATTGGTTGCCTTGGGTTTTTGTTATAGGTCATTAGAAAGGTAATTAAAAACGAAATATTATGGTGAAACAAGCAGTGATGGGCACCAACTACTTCAATTGTAGTTACAACTACATGCCAACTACCTCATGACAGAAGTAGTTATAACTACATGTTAACTACTTTAGAAGAGAGGTAGTTATAACTAGTTTGTTAACTACTACTAAAGTAGTTAACTACTTTCCAACTACTTTTTAACTACTCGTATATTTATAAAACATGTACTGTAAGATATAAAAACCCAACAACAAAAAATAAATTTGCATTTAATAATTTTTTATTAAAGAATAATAATGATTGTTAACTAAATATAATAAAAACAAAGTATTTTTAAGCAAATATAATAAAAACAAAGTATTTTTAAACAAATATAATAAAAACAAAGTATTTTTAAGCAAATATAATAAAAACAAAGTATTTTTAAGCAAATTTTAGAAAAACAAAGTGTTTATTGATACATAAAGGTTGAATGACAAAGTTCAAAATTTGTTAAAACTGGAACGGCTTTTCCGAAAAACCATACGGTCAAATAAAGTGTTACTCATTTTGCACCTTCGAGGTGTCAAAATCATACCAGCCATGCTTGGAAGAGTAGAATTGGCTTTTATGAAAGCTCATTCTACAAATGGATAATCCTTCAGTGATTGAACATTCGATGCTTTAGATTATATTTTTAAATTATCTGGCTTTTTAATAATTTTGTTACAGCGCAAAGTCAAAGTAGTTAGACTAGTTATAACTACCAAACTAGATCATAAAAGTAGTTATAACTACATGGCAACTACTCAAAAACAAAAGTAGTTATAACTACCATGTAACTACTATAAATGTAGTTATAACTACAGTAGTTACAACTACAGTAGTTAAAGTGCCCATCACTGGAAACAAGTATAGGAAAAAACAAGTTTTTCAACACAAACTTTGATTTCAAATAAACTCGATTTAGAAATAGGAAAGATGTTCAAATTAATTTTTTTTTAATTGAATCATGTATTGTCATCCAATATAAAGCTATGCTGAACGTTTCAGCTTCCTAGCTAGTCAAAAAGCTGGTTAAATTTTACTTGCAAGATTTGTGGGTGGGACGGGCCAAAGTTTTTCATCAAGTATATAGAACTTCTAGGCCTGTAAGAATGGGCCGGGCCTAATTCAAACAGGCTGTTCCGGGCCAGGAGTTTAGGTTTTTAAAACGGGCTGGGCTAAGTTGTCGACGGGCCGAGCCGAGACCTAAAAAATTGATCTCTACTATGGATGCACGGTTCAAACTCTCTAATTTCATGCAAGCGAAGCCGCTACGGGCACTGCTAGTTAATTTATATAAGAGTGGTAACGGATTTTTGCCCATAACTTCTTTATTTATTGCACTAGAGATGACAGTTTCTTTCAAATCTCATTATATATTATTTTGCAATTGCAGCGCCATCTTTTTTTATCTTTACGACTGACATTGTACAATTGCGTAATAACTACTAATAACTTTTATTACACGCCAGCACGCTTTAATTTATATCAACTGCTGACCACTATGGACACCGCGTCATGCGAAATTGCAAACATACATACATAGATACATACATACATACATACTACATACATAGGAAATTATGGATGTAGATTATTACATTAATTTTTTAACCATTATAATTCTTTTTTAAATACCTTTCTAACGACCTATAAAACACAATCCCCAAGGCAGCATAGTTTTGTTGTTGTAATATGTTTAAGAGTTTAAAGATAGGTTAGGCGGTTTTTAGGGCAACCATCAGCGCTGCTAAACTTCAGGATCATTATTTTAGCTACATTTCTGCTTTCCGGCCTCTTTAAAAACAGAAAGAAATGGATGCAACTCAGATGAACTTTTACAGAGCATTTAAAATTCAAGAAAAATAAAATAATATTTTCAAGATGATCATAAAACCAAAACCTTAAAAAAAAGAACAAAAGCTGACAAGCCAAATCGCAGAGATTGATTGATATGATAGCGTCGACTGAACCACAAAACGTGATATCAAACAGCATGTAAAAACTTACCATAAATCAATTTTAATCGCCGATCATTAGCATCAATCGGACCTCTATGGCCTAGTCTCTTTGGAAAACTCATGGAAAAATCTGTCTCTAAACTATATCCAAACAACGGCAAAACCGTGTAGATGTTGACGGTCTTTGAGAAGAGCGATAGCCGAACATGTATTTAAATTAATAAGGGAAAGCCAAAACTAAATCCTAATAATAAAATTATTAACTTAAATAAATCAATTTTAATTTTAGTTTTATTAAACATATAATCTATATATATAAAAATGAATGTTTGTATATATATTAATGTCCTTTAGGCATTGCTACACCATTCATCCGATCGTAATGAAATTTTCACACAACCTTGAGAGTCAAGGGGAAAGTCAAATAAAAAAAAAAAAATTTGAAATCCGTCACAAAATGAGCGGAGCGGGTGAGCGAGCGGGAACTATATATATATGTATGTGCGTATGTATGTGTGTATGTATGTATGTGTATGTGCATGTATGTGTGTCTGTGTGTGTGTTTATGTATGTACTAGCGGAGATACCCGGCGTTGCCCGGGTTTTTTAGAGGTTTTTCTAATGTTTGTCTCTTTCTCTCCCGTTTCCTTTTCCACCTGTTTTCCCACTCCCGTTCGCTTTCCCGTTTTCGGTCGTTTTCCCGCTCCCGGTCGCTTTCCCGCTCCCGGTCGCTTTCCCGCTCCCGGTCGCTTTACCACTCCCGGTCGCTTTCCCGCTCACGTTTGCTCTCCCATTCCCGCTCACGCTTGCTTTTCCGTTCCCGCTCGCTGTCCGTTCCGGGTCGCTTTCCCGTTTCTATAATAGACAAACTAACCCACAAACATTCATATATATATATATATAGTCTTAGCAAATCTATTTTACGTTTAATAGGCTAACAGAAGTTATGAAAGAATGGAAAAGAAAAAATGAGCGTGAACGGGAGAGCAACCGTGACCGGGAATGGGAGAGCAAGCATGACCGGGAACGGGAGAGCAAGCGTGAGCGGGAACGGGAAAGCGACCGGGAACGGGAAAGCGACCGGGAACGGGAAAGCGACCGGGAACGGGAAAGCGACCGGGAACGGAAAAACCACCGGGAACGGGAAAGCGACCGGGAACGGGAAAGCGACCGGGAACGGGAAAGCGACCGGGAACGCGGAAAGCGACCGGGAACGCGGAAAGCGACCGGGAACGCGGAAAGCGACTGGAATCGGGAGAGCAAGCTTGGAAGGAAACGCGAGCAAGAGAGAAAATCGATGACAAAACGTCTGAGCGGGAAAGCGACCGGGAGCTGGAAAACGACCGAGAGCGGAAAAGCGACCGGGAACGCGACGAAAACGGGAAAGTGGAGAAGGAAACGGGAGCGAGAGGGACAAACATTAGAAAAACCTCTAAAAACCCCGGGCAACGCCGGGTAACCCCGCTAGTAAACAATAAAAATTAACAAAAAACTAAACTGAGCACCAACTGATCAACCTTGCAAAAAATCTTTCTTCGCCCGCTCCCACTAGCATTCTCAATCCCGCTCGTTCTACCGTTCCCACTAGCTCGCTCGTGCTTTTGCTTTTGTTCGTTTATCCGCTTGCTTTCCCGCTCGCGTACCTCTTCTTCTTTCCCCTCTTTTCATCCATTCTAGCTTCTTTTTGCATTAAAAACGTAAAATAGATTTGCTAAAAGCATCGGCGCGGGAACCGGAGGACCGGGAGGCCAGTGGCCCCCACACTTTTTGTCAAATACCAGTATTATTTTATAACGAGAGACTAGTCGATAGTCTGTCAATTGTTGATAGGTTCAATAAAAATTAAACTTCAAGAACTTTATTGTCACAAATAGACAAATGATTAAAATTGTATTTGGTTTTTCCGATATCAAATGCAACATCAGAAGATAGTGTTTTGGCATTGCGTCGAATTAAAGCCTATTCGCAGTCAACAATGACCCAAATTAGATTAAACTATGCTATGTTTTTAACTGTACATAAAGAAAAACATTCAATCCAAACTTGTTGGAAATTTGTAAATCTTTGTGTATGCTAAATGACAGAAGTAATTTCTTTTATAAATGGTAGTTAAAGTTGCAATTTATAGTTAACTTTTGTAAATGGTAGTTACTTTAGATTTTGTAAAATGGTAATTATCTAAGCAGGGCCGTAACCAGCTATGGGGCCGGGGGAGCCTGAGCCCCCCCAGTTTTGGTCGCCCCCCCCTTGCTCAATCAGCCTACCCCTAGTTTTTTGTATTGCTGTCTAGTTCAACAATGCAAATGTAGGCGAAGGATGATAAAATGATTTAAAAACATGCCTCAAAAGGCCAAGTACATGTCGTCTCTTATCCAAAACGAGGTAATCGAATTGATGGCACAGATGGTACAAATTTTGATTGTCGAAGAATGCAAAGATTCTGAAAATAACTGGTATTTGATCAAGTGCCACGAAACTCAAGATCAGTGCAATGTTGAGGATATGTCGATTGTTATTCGCTATGTGCGTTGTGGAAAGGCAATAGAGCACATGATCTCAATGATCAAAGCTAGTGAGTTAGATTCTAAAAGCCTGACACGTTCGCTGCTTACAAAGCTTCAGGCAAAAAACCGACTGGGAACGGGAAAGCGACCGGGAGGAAAAACGACCGAGAACGGGAGAGCAAGCAGGAACGGGAAAGCGACCGGGAGCGGGAAAACAAGCGGGGAAGGAAACGGGAGCGAGAGAGGCAAGCATTAGAAAAACCTTTAAAAACCCCGGGCAACGCCGGGTACCTCCGCTAGTATATATATAAAAATGAATGTTTGTATGTATGTATGTATGTATGTATGTATGTATGTATGTATGTATGTATGTATGTATGTATGTATGTATGTATGTATGTATGTATGTATGTATGTATGTATGTATGTATGTATGTATGTATGTATGTATGTATGTATGTATGTATGTATGTATGTATGTATGTATGTATGTATGTATGTATGTATGTATGTATGTATGTATGTATGTATGTATGTATGTATGTATGTATGTATGTATGTATGTATGTATGTATGTATGTATGTATGTATGTATGTATGTATGTATGAATGTATGTATGTATGTATGTATGTATGTATGTCCTTTATGCATTGCTATACCATTCATCCGATCGTAATGAAATTTTCACACAACCTTGAGAGTCATGGGGAATCAAATATAGTGAAAAAAATTGAAATCCGTCACAAAATGAGCGGAGCAGGTGAGTGAGCGGGAACTATATACATATATATATATATATATATATATATATATATATATATATATATATATATATATATATATATATATATATATATATATATATATATATATATATATATATATATATATACATATACATAAATGAGCGAAAGATAGAGCGGGAAAGGGAAAGCGACCGAAAACGGGAAAACAACCGGGAGTCGGAAAGCGACCGGGAGCTGGCAAACGACCGAGAGCGGGAAAGCGACCGAGAGCGGGAAAGCGACCGGGAACGGAAAAACGTAGCATTTGTATTTTTCCTGGTTGCCCTGGAGGAAGGCATGCTGTCGTATGCGGATAAGTCTTCGGAACGTGTCATTGACCCACGGCTTATCAGTTGAATGACGTTTAATTACGTATGTGGGCAGATTTTGGTGGAGTAGATCGTGTATTCTGTTGTTGAAGAATAGTAGCATATCGGAGATATCCTGCATGGATGTCATCGGTGACCAGTCGATGCTCCTCAAATCCTGCGCGAACAGCGATCTCCCATTTCGGTTCCTGCTTCTAATAGTAACAAGTTGATCGGAGCCTCGTTCTGGAAGAAGATGAAGGGGCGAACATCACTACAGATTTTCCAACGGGTGGCAAAATTACCGGTTTATTATGCCATTCTGAAATGTTTGTATATGTTTTGTCCAAAGTGGCAAATTCTCTTGTCGCCGATTTCACGACCTGTTTGAGTGGGAAAGATGTGATCAACGAGTCTTGAAATTGATTGAAGTCGCTCGTTAGTATAATTTTTGCCGACGGGTGAAGTTTAACGACCTGATCGAGGCATTTGAGCAGGTACTGTGAGAGTGCCCAGTTGTCACCACCTGGAGGGTGATATAAAACTCCTATTAGAATATGAGATATTTCCATTGGCATTCTAAACTGTCTTGTTAGCATCCATATCACCTCGAATCGATCCTCCTCCATTGACTCAAGGCGACTGCTCGCAAGATTGTCCCGAAAAAACATCAACACTCCGCCACCTCTCCTCCCATCAGATCGATCCTTTCGATAACACGAGAACCCATCGATGTTGACTGTTTGTGTTGGGATCTCCATCGAGAGCCATGTCTCCGTGCAGCATGCAACAGTGATATTGTTCTGTTTTAGCATGGCAAACAACTCATCTATTTTACCAATTATTGATCCCCTCAGGTTTGTATTCATCAGATTCGGGAACGTGAATCGAGTAGGGTTAAAACCTTTTTTAAATCCTTTATATTATTTTCGATTGTCTGTCTTCCTGTCGGTCACAAACATTGAGTCTCAAAATTAACTCACTTCCCGTTATCCGATCGAGCTGAAATTTGGCACATCGACTTGGGCTGCGAGACAATTGAATCTATCAAAATTTCAGTTTGATCGGAAATTGTATAATTAAGTTTTTCAAAAAACACCAAATTTTAACGGATTTTTAATTTTTGAATTTGGCTCTGGGCTGTAAAAGGAATTAGTACCGGAAATCTAGGATCGTATATATAGGATTTATAATAAAAACTTTGTTTTTATGGGTTAGTTTTTTCTTCTTTTTTAAATCCTTTATATTATTTTCGATTGTCTTCCCGTCTGTCTTCCTGTCGGTCACAAACTTTGAGTCTCAAAATTAACTCACTTCCCGTTATCCGATCGAGCTGAAATTTGGCACATCGACTTGGGCTGCAAGACAATTGAATCTATCAAAATTTCAGTTTGATCGGATATTGTATAATTAAGTTTTTCAAAAAACACCAAATTTTAACGGATTTTTAATTTTTGAATTTGGCTCTGGGCTGTAAAAGGAATTAGTAATTAAAAATCTAGGATCGTATATAAAGGATTTATAATAAAAACTTTGTTTTTATGGGTTCGTTTTTTTCAGTCAATTCGTAGCCGAGCGCTTTTGAACGCCTGCTGAAAAAAGCGCTATATAAAGTGAAATTGATTGATTGAAAGAGTAACAAAAACAAAAAACAAACATGCAAATATAAAAACAAAGTTTTTAAACCAAATGTTTTCGTGTTATAAAAACTCAAATTTTAAAATTAATTTTTTGCATTTTTATTTTTTTTTAAACAAGTCACAACATGCAAAATTAAGATTAACTAAACTAATGATTGAATATAACATTTTTCATCAAGCAAGGGCATGTATACAAAATGTGAACAAAATCTTTAATCAAGAAGTGGCTCGAAAATTGTTTGAAAAAATAGGAACGGTGGGTAACCCAGCTGTATTAACAAATATACTTTTTTTTATTAAATCGCTTATATTAACTTCACCTTCGGTCTTTCTTGCTTTTTTGAGTGTCTGCACACCTTGAAAGTAAAAATTAACTAACTTCACGTCATCCAATTGAACTGAAATTTGAAATAAAGGCTCATTCCTCACGACAATGTTAAAGTTAATTTTTTTTTTTTTTTAACAAACAATGATAATTAATATAATAGTAGACCACGTCACTGGCTGATTCTGTCACGCTTGCGTAATTAGTTTTTTTTTTTTTTTTATTATAGTTTATAGTCTTTTACACCATGTGTTTTAAGACGCGAAAAGAAAATCAAAATGAAAAAAATACTTATTTACACTAAATAATTTTTCTCTATATTTACAGTTCTTTAGGATTATTTTGTATCCATTTATAGATGATGTCGTGGCATATTTCCGAGTTCAGTATGGTTTGGAGTGTAGTTGGTTTTTGGATCCTTTTACAAAAGTTCCCAAGTTCCATTCCTAGTTGTGTCGTTTCTTCGCAGTGCAGCAACCAGTGCTCGATTGTTTCCTCTGTTCCGCAGGTTTCGCACAAACCTGTCTCATGAAGATTCATTCTCTTCAAATTTTGTTTCAGCCGACACTTTCCAAGTCGGAGTCGGGAAATGATGACTTCCTTTTTTCTGTTTGTTGTCTTGAATTTAATTTTATTTGAGATTTTTTTTTCGAGAGACCAGTAGTGTCGACTTTCTTGAGCAGAGTCCCATCTGGTCTGCCATTCGTTCAAAAGCTCTCTGCGTATTGCTCTTTTTATGTCAAATATCTCTGGCATAATCTCAATCTCTATTTCGGGATGTTTGGTGGCTTCTTTGGCAAGGCAGTCTGCCATTTCATTTCCACGTATGCCCACGTGGCTAGGTACCCAAATCAGGGTAATTGTTTTCCCTTCTTTTGAGAGGTTGGATGCTAGTGTTAGGACTGATTCCACAAGAGCAGATTTTTGAGCATTTGCGGAATTTTTCAATGATATCATAGAGCTATATGAATCCGTAAATAGGGCTATTTTATGTGGACCGTCTGGTTGTGCCATCCACTCCAAGCCGCATTTTATAGCTGTTAGCTCAGCCGTATAAATACTAACGTCATTCGTGACTCTCTTAGCTATTTTCATATCTTTTTCCGGGATATAAATTCCCACAGCTGCTACATTGTCTATCTTAGATGCATCTGTGTACATATGTGTCGAATCTGTATATGTAGCAATCAGTTCCTTAGCTCTTTGGACAATTGACGGATCATCCTTCTTTAACCCCACCAGCCCTTCATTAAAAAGAGGTGGAATAAGTTTCCATGGTGGAGTTAGAGAAGGAGTTAAGGGGACTGGATTGAATTTGTCAACTATTTTGTTCAATGCCGCTGTTCTTTTGGCTGCTGGATGTTCAGCTTCTTTCACTTTTCTGTGAAAGAACCATCGCCATTTAACTCCTTCTTGTCCTCTGGGGGGTACAAAAACGTCTTTTGTCGGATGGTTTGGAATGATCTTGGTTTTAGTGGCAAGGTTTGTAATTAACATCTTTCGTCGTATATCGAGTGGAGGATCTCCGCATTCTATTTGTAGAGCGGCCAAACTGGTTCCAACCATTGCCCCGCAAGCTGTTTTTAAGGCACTATATTGGATTTTCTCGAGTCTTTGTTTTTGAGATTCTGATGCACTGTCAAATGCTTCGCAGCCAAACTCCATCACTGACCGTATGGCGCATCGGTAGAAAAGCATCAGTGTTTCTTTGCCGCATCCCCAGCTTTGTCCTGTTAGGCATCGCATGATATTTAATCTTTTTTTGCAACGATCAACGATCTTATCAATGTGTTTTTTCCAGGTTAATTTCGAGTCAAATATTATACCGAGAAATGTAGCTTCGCTCTTCCAGCTGATTTTTTTGTCATCCATACAAATAGGTAGGGAATTTGTTCGGAATTCGTTGTATTTTGTAAAACAGACTGCTACCGATTTCTCGGTTGACAGTTTGAATCCCCAATTGAGGAAGAATGTTTGGATTTCGTTTAATCGAGTCTGTAAGCAGTTTCGCATAGTATGTGGGTCTTTTCCTGAAATCCATATCGCTACATCGTCCGCAAATATAGATGTCCGAATTCCATGGATTTCTTGACAAGGGATGTCGCTCATCATAACAATGAACAAAAGGGGGCTTAGGACAGAACCCTGCGGGGTACCATTTTCCAACAATACCGGGTCTGACAACGTGGATCCCACACGAACCATGGCCTCTCGATTATTCAAGAAGCTATGGATCCATTTTAAATGCGTAATTAGTCGTATAGTAGTTATTAAATACAATTTTTTTATCATTGATATATATATATATTTATATATATATATATGTATATATATATACATATATATATACACATATATATATACATATATATATATATATACATCTATATATATACATATATATACATACATATATATATATATACAGATATATATATATATATATATATATATATATATATATATATATATATATATATATATATATATATATATATATATATATATATATATATATATATATATATATATATATATATATATATATATATATATATATATATATATATTAGTTTTGTTTTTCCTTTTAATTAAGTTCACATCAACGTTGAATGTTCCACTTCTGGCGGAAGAAATACAGGAGATCTCACTAGATAGATATATTTTTAGATATATTCAAGTACAGATAAGCAAGAGAAATTTAAAATGGCAATTTCTATGCAGAAAGTGACTTCCAATTCAAAGAACGAAGAACCGATGGAGGAAAGAACGAATACTGTCGTGTTGGAAAACCAAAAACATGATGGAAACGTTTGGGAGACAGTGGGAAAAAAGAAAAAAAGAGTTCGAAGCGGAGAAATCACGGAGCAGCAAAGTGAACCAGCAAATAAACGCTTTCATGGAAATGCTGAACAATCTCCACGTACGGAAGTTCCACAAACGTCTGAAGCAGCCATGATTCAGATTCAAATTATTGAGGCCAAAAAACTTGTCGACCCATTTAAAGTGCAAAAATTCTTTGACACTTTATTTGGTCGAAAAGTAGAAATAAAAGCCCGAGGGTCAAGGTTAGGTGTGCTTGTCCTTTCGGCAAAAGAAAAAGAGAATGTTTTCTCTTTGTCCAAAATAGAAAACTACCCAGTTAAGGTGTTCAAGACAAGACCCGAACCTGTTTCAAAGGTTGTCATTACAGGGGTTCCCCTGGAACTGACAACCGAAGACATCAGGACATCGACCGGGAGTACAACTGCGTATCGAATTACGAAAAAGATAAAAGGAGTAGTGAGCACAACAACGGCTGTAATCCTTACATACCCCAAAGGCGAAGCACCGGAAAGAGTTAGATTCGCATACTTAGTTTTTCGTACACGCCCCTATGTACAAGAACCACTTCGTTGTTTCAAATGCAACGGTTTTGGTCACAAAGCAAAGGATTGCAGAAATGCAATTAAATGTCCACTTTGCACCAAAGATCATGGTTTCAAATCATGTCCTGAGAAGGAAAAAGACAAAAAAGAACGCCCTCGTGTATGCGCAAGCTGTGGAAAGAACGGACATTGCACAGGAAGTAAGACCTGTCCAAAATATGTTTTCTCCATGAAAGTCAATTCAGCTGTTGCGAAAGAAGGTATTTCCTATGCTGCTGCCTTGAAAAAGGTTGTGTCAAAAAAACCTTATACCAAGAAAAATACAGCACAGAAAAAGCCAGAACAGATGTCCAAGGACACGCCAAAGAAGAGCGGTTCTGAAAAGAAAACGCCTGTCACACAAACTCATAAAAAGGAAAAGCAAGCTATTACTGAAAAAACTCCGCCTCGCTAATTGCGAGCCAGTCCCAAGCCTGGAGAAAGGAGGAGGGAAAAGTAAAAAGGATCAAATTCTGATCCACGACAGGAAGTACATAAGTGCTCCCTACATACAGCCATTAGTCTTAAAACACCTGGTGTAAAGGACTATAAACTATTATAAAAAAAAAAAAAAAAAAAAAAAAAAAAAAAAATATTACTGAAAACAAGGAAGAAGAAAAGAAAGCATCAAAGGATGAAAAAAAGACAGAAAAACGTGATGAACCAATGAGCATGCCAACGATACAGGGGCTTGTCGAGGAGATTCAGGAAATAACAAAGGACATACCACAAATGCCCTTGGAAGCTGTAATGAAAGTCATTATAAAAATGTTCAATAACATCCTTAAATACAATGGCTTTCAGGCGTACCCTGGATATATGGAGGTTTCCGAATCTTAAAATTTGAATCCTCTAGAAAACGATATAAACCAGTTCAAAAAACCAAACATGGACAACAACCATTTTACAGTGGAACTGTCAAAGTATTCGTGCAAGAGTCAACGAACTAAATATTTTTATCGGAAAAATGGAGAAGGTTCCCGACATCATTGCCCTGCAGGAAACATGGCTGAAAGAGGGCAATAACTTCAGTATTTCAGGATATAATATTGTCAGGCTGGATAGAGGTCGCCATCAAGGAGGAGGGGTCGCAACACTCCTCCGAGAAGGCATCTCATACACCTCGCAAACCATAGAACAAAACGAATATGAGTCACTACTTGTGACTATTTCTTCTGAAAAGGGATCAAACATCACCATTATCAATGCATACGTTCCACCAAATGCCAATCATCAAACACTGCTAACTACACTGGAAAAGTCATTCAGATATACCAACTCAATTGTATTAGGTGATTTCAATGCATACTCTGTTGTTTTCGGTGCTGAAACTTCAGATAACAGAGGAAAATTAATTGAGAAATTGTTAGATCAGTATGGCCTTGTTGCCCTTTTTTCCGGATCAGGTACCCACCTGACTCCCAGCGGAAGGACAACTCCTATAGATTTAGCAATGTGCTCTCCTTCTTTATCTCAAAAAGCCTTGTGTAAGGTGTTAGATGAAAATCTGGGCAGTGACCACTACCCGGTTTTGATCACACTAAATAAAAAGGTTAATTACGAGGTAAACAACAGAAAGGTATGGAACCTGGAGAAAGCCGATTGGTACAAATACCAACGGCTTTCAACAGGAATGTTCAATGAACTCCAAACTTTCACAAATTTTGACGAAGCAACAAACCTGTTAACGCAAGGTCTGAACAAAGCAGCCATAGCATCAATACCAACCAAAAATGGAAGACGATCAGGACTTAGGCCAGTACCATGGTGGAATGATGAATGTGAAAGCGCAATCAAAGCAAGAAACAAAGCCTTATACTCACTTCGGAAAGAGTATACTACGACTGGCTTTGAACGGTATCGAGAACTCAAACAAATCGCACAGAAGATAGTGAGGACAGCAAAAGAGAACCATTGGCGAACATTCTGTAGCTCTCTTAACTCACACTCTAGTCAGACTACCATGTGGAAAGCGGTGAAAAATATGGTCCACACACATGCAGGTTTTAACGTTCCAGCGCTGAAACTGAATAAAAAGGAAACCGCTTATTCTGACAAAGACAAAGCGAATGCGTTAGCAACTGCCATCGCAAAAAACTCATCAGACAAAAATCTTGACCTAAGATTTATTCAAAGGAAAGAGGCTCTGAAAAGAGAAATTACCTTTGCCATCAGATCTGGCTTTTCTTGCGAAAACGACCCACATGATTTAAACACAGAAATTTCCTTAAAAGAATTTACGGAAGCTCTGATGCAGAGTGCAAACGGCAAATCTCCAGGTCCAGACAATCTCTGCTATGAGATGCTAAGACAAATTGACGAGATAGGTCTCAATAAGCTTTTGGATCTTATAAACTTATCTTGGTCCAAAGGAGAGGTAGCAAAACTATGGAAGCAATCCATAGTTGTTCCGCTACTAAAACCGGGAAAAAATTCTGCAGACACCAACTCATATCGACCCATTTCCCTAACATCTTCATTGTGCAAGATTACTGAAAGAATTATTGCAAATCGGTTAAGGTTCTACCTGGAGCAAAATAATCTCTTAAATCGTGAACAATCAGGCTTTAGAAAAGGAAGAGGATGCACAGATCACATCCTTAGACTACAAAACGATATTAAACGCTCGATGTGGAATAAGGGTGGGACACTGGCGGTCTTTCTGGACTTAGAAAAAGCCTTCGATCTAATGTGGCGAGAGGGGCTTTTGTTGAAGCTTGAAAAGCTTGGTGTCAGAGGAAAGATTTTAAAATGGATCCATAGCTTCTTGAATAATCGAGAGGCCATGGTTCGTGTGGGATCCACGTTGTCAGACCCGGTATTGTTGGAAAATTGTACCCCGCAGGGTTCTGTCCTGAGCCCCCTTTTGTTCATTGTTATGATGAGCGACATCCCTTGTCAAGAAATCCATGGAATTCGGACATCTATATTTGCGGACGATGTAGCGATATGGATTTCAGGAAAAGACCCACATACTATGCGAAACTGCTTACAGACTCGATTAAACAAAATCCAAACATTCTTCCTCAATTGGGGATTCAAACTGTCAACCGAGAAATCGGTAGCAGTCTGTTTTACAAAATACAATGAATTCCGAACAAATTCCCTACCTATTTGTATGGATGACAAAAAAATCAGCTGGAAGAGCGAAGCTACATTTCTCGGTATAATATTTGACTCGAAATTAACCTGGAAAAAACACATTGATAAGATCGTTGATCGTTGCAAAAAAAGATTAAATATCATGCGATGCCTAACAGGACAAAGCTGGGGATGCGGCAAAGAAACACTGATGCTTTTCTACCGATGCGCCATACGGTCAGTGATGGAGTTTGGCTGCGAAGCATTTGACAGTGCATCAGAATCTCAAAAACAAAGACTCGAGAAAATCCAATAAAGTGCCTTAAAAACAGCTTGCGGGGCAATGGTTGGAACCAGTTTGGCCGCTCTACAAATAGAATGCGGAGATCCTCCACTCGATATACGACGAAAGATGTTAATTACAAACCTTGCCACTAAAACCAAGATCATTCCAAACCATCCGACAAAAGACGTCTTTGTACCCCCCAGAGGACAAGAAGGGGTTAAATGGCGATGGTTCTTTCACAGAAAAGTGAAAGAAGCTGAACATCCAGCAGCCAAAAGAACAGCGGCATTGAACAAAATAGTTGACAAATTCAATCCAGTCCCCTTAACTCCTTCTCTAACTCCACCACGGAAACTTATTCCACCTCTTTTTAACGAAGGGCTGGTGGGGTTAAAGAAGGATGATCCGTCAATTGTCCAAAGAGCTAAGGAACTGATTGCTACATATAGAGATTCGACACATATGTACACAGATGCATCTAAGATAGACAATGTAGCAGCTGTGGGAATTTATATCCCGGAAAAAGATATGAAAATAGCTAAGAGAGTCACGAATGACGTTAGTATTTATACGGCTGAGCTAACAGCTATAAAATGCCGCTTGGAGTGGATGGCACAACCAGACGGTCCACATAAAATAGCCCTATTTACGGATTCATATAGCTCTATGATATCATTGAAAAATTCCGCAAATGCTCAAAAATCTGCTCTTGTGGAATCAGTCCTAACACTAGCATCCAACCTCTCAAAAGAAGGGAAAACAATTACCCTGATTTGGGTACCTAGCCACGTGGGCATACGTGGAAATGAAATGGCAGACTGCCTTGCCAAAGAAGCCACCAAACATCCCGAAATAGAGATTGAGATTATGCCAGAGATATTTGACATAAAAAGAACAATACGCAGAGAGCTTTTGAACGAATGGCAGACCAGATGGGACTCTGCCCAAGAAAGTCGACACTACTGGTCTCTCGAAAAAAAAGTCTCAAATAAAATTAAATTCAAGACAACAAACAGAAAAAAGGAAGTCATCATTTCCCGACTCCGACTTGGAAAATGTCGGCTGAAACAAAATTTGAAGAGAATGAATCTTCATGAGACAGGTTTGTGCGAAACCTGCGGAACAGAGGAAACAATCGAGCACTGGTTGCTGCACTGCGAAGAAACGACACAACTAGGAATGGAACTTGGGAACTTTTGTAAAAGGATCCAAAAACCAACTACACTCCAAACCATACTGAACTCGGAAATATGCCACGACATCATCTATAAATGGATACAAAATAATCCTAAAGAACTGTAAATATAGAGAAAAATTATTTAGTGTAAATAAGTATTTTTTTCATTTTGATTTTCTTTTCGCGTCTTAAAACACATGGTGTAAAAGACTATAAACTATAATAATAAAAAAAAAAATGTTCCACTTCTCTGAAATTCGTCAAATATATTTATAAATATATTTTCAAAGGGTATGATTGTGCCAATATTGCTATAACATCAAATGATCAGCCTTAGCTTCGATACAATGAAATAAGTAATTTCATCGAATGCCGGTACGTGAGTGCGCCTGAAGCGATTTGGCGTTTGCGAGAATACAAAATGCACGATAGATCGCATTCTGTGATGCGATTGCCTGTTCA
The DNA here is from genome assembly GCA_963978895.1 of Erpobdella octoculata. NCBI lineage: Eukaryota > Metazoa > Annelida > Clitellata > Hirudinida > Erpobdellidae > Erpobdella > Erpobdella octoculata. The sequence continues at coordinate 26,837,386 of OZ022243.1, read as the reverse complement.
CTTACTAAATCAGCAGCAAATTGTTTTTGAAGAAGGTCGGGAAGAAGAAGCTCTGCTTGCTGCACGAATTTGAAAAACGAAACTTGAATCATGGTTCGAGCTCAATACAAATAATCCAGCGGCACAAGTTCATTTATACACAGATACCCCTTATCATTTCGTGTACGTACGTGGTCAATGGCAAGAGCGGAAAAGAGGAGGCGAAAAAACGATTGCGAGAATGTACACAGTGAGCGTGAAGGATGAAGAGCGTTTTTACTTGAGATTACTGCTGTTACATGTTCCTGGAGCAACAACTTTTGAGTTTCTGCGTACGTTTGATGGTAATTTGTGCGAAACGTTCAAAGCTGCAGCTATGGCACGAGGCCTTCTCGAATCAGTTGAAGAGTGTGATAGATGTTTAACTGATGCCAGAACATATTTAATGCCTATTTGAACCAAATCCACAGCAAGGACCACTTCTCAACGATGGCCGTCAATTCACAAGAAATGTCGTGTATAATGAAGTTCTTTAATAATAATAACTAATTAGGGGAGACCGGGGCATGTTGAACCACGGGGCATGTTGAACCAGATGGGTAAATTTGCTTATTTATAGAAATTTTTTTGTCAGAGTTTCATAGTTTGGACTAATAATATAAATAGAAGTAGCTGTGTTGATTTGTGATGTTTATGTATGTTAATCTATATATATAAAAAAACATGTCCTGACTGACTGACTGACTGACTGACTGACTGACTGACTGATAATCAACGCCGAGCTCAAACGCCTCATCCTAGGAACGTGAAATTTGGAACTTATATTACTTTTATAGCGTAAACAACCGCTAAGAAAGGATTTTTGAAAATTTTGCTCCTGAGGGGAAAAAACTGGAAAACAAACTTTTTTCTAATACAATGTATATCTCTAAAACCAAAAATGAGGAGATTTTGAAATTTGGTATATGGATTCTTCTTGAAAAATAAAAAGATACGTGTTTCACCATTTTTTACAAATTTGGTTTCCAGGACCTTAAATGTGGGGTGGAAAATTGGGTTATTTGGTTTTTAAAGTAGCTTCAACTCAAAAACTGTTAATGCTACAGGAGTAAAAATTAGTATTTAGTTTCTACTCCAAAAATAATGAAATACGTGATTTAGCATTTTTTGAAAATTTGGTTTCCAGGACCTCAAATGTAAGGTAGAAAATAGAGTTATTTGATTTTAAAAATTACTGCTACTCAAAAACTGTAAGTGGTATATATATATATATATCTATTAGGGATGTCACGGGTAGTACTTTTTGGAGTTTTCGGGTTCGGGTTCGGGTTTGTGAAACTAGAGTTTTCGGGTTCGGGTTCGGGTTTGTGAAACTAGAGTTTTCGGGTTCGGGTTCGAGTTCGGGTTTGTAAAACTCGAGTTTTCGGGTTCGGGTTCGGGTTCGGGTTTGTGAAACTCAGGTTTTCGGGTTCGGGTTCGGGTTCGGGTTTGTGAAACTCAGGTTTTCGGGTTCGGGTTCGGGTTCGGGTTTGTAGTTTTCAAAAAACCGGGTTCGGGTTCGGGTTCGGGTACTGGCTTATGGTTTCAAATTCCTGGATTGATTTTAAATTTACCTAGTGTATATACATATACAAACGAGAGCAATCAATTCATCCATTGGACATTACACGTATTGAATAAACTCTAACAAGTTATTTTTTTAGCTTTCCAAATAATGTGATTTCTTTGGCCGAAGGAGGCTTAATTGTTTTAGTTCGTTCGTGGCTCGGTCCGGCCAGATAATCAGGCGGATTAGTGGTCTAGCTTACACACTCACCAATAAAATGACCTATTTGTGTTATTTGTTACGCAAAGGTGATAATACAAAACTTGTATGGCTTGCGATTACCTCTTAAATTATTCTGATTTATTAATTTTTTTCGCGGCTCGGTCCGGTCGGCGTATTTACAATCACTGTATGAGCACAGGACGGACCGATAATTATTCATGTTTACGCTTTTTCTTGCACTGTGATTGGCTGAAAACATTGACGCGAATGTGCCACATGCTAGTCGCACAGTAGTGGACTAATTTAAATAATTAAATTGTGTTACTTGTAACATAACATTTGGTTTTTTTAAACTTTACTTGTAAAATAACAATTTTGCATTTTATGATTTTACTTGTAGCAATGTTTTCTGGATAACTTTCATGAAATAAAATTATATACTCTAACTTTGAAACCAATTTAACTAAAAAAAAACCAGTCGATAAATAATGAATTTGCATCAACAACGTGATATTAGTGTATTGTTATATCTCAACTTTGGTTGTTCTTAGCCAAAGCATGAAATTGTTTTTTTGTTAATTTTAGTGGGATTTAACAGCGCTATTAACTTCACGAGTTGCAGGAAAGAATCTGTTGAACGACTCGTGTATGAATTGAATAAAAAAGAGTTGATACAAATTTAGAATTCAACGGGCTCCATCGAGATCTGACAAAATTATTCTCAAAGCAATTGTAAGGCAGTGACTGGGAATCGAACCGTGATGCTCTCACATTCAAGGCTAACACCCTAGCAACTCAGCCAACCTAGAACTTGGATGTACTTAGCAATTGGATCTAGTTATGATTGTATGTACTGAAACATTTTAAGATAATTTATTTTAGAATTTTTTTTCTAAACTTTTCTTAAAAAAATTATATTTTTAATTGAACAACATTGAAAGTAAACTTCTAATAAATATCAAAAATCCCGTCAATGTTTTCAGCCAATCACAACGCAAGAAAGAGCGTAAACATGAATAATTATCGGGTCCGTCCTGTGCTCATACAGGGATTGTAAATACGCGTCCGGTCGGGTAATCAGGCGGATTAGTGTTCTAGCTTACACATTTGCCAATAAAATGACTGTGACGCATAGATCATTTATAGACTTTGCCAGTTAAAGTTTATATTATGCAAGATTATCTTTATAACAAAGGGTCTTTGTTATATCAGAAAAACTTTGAGTATACGAATGAATAAATATAAGATTATATAACTGAAGTAAAAAGTTTAGAGTCATGGCTATCCGCGATTTCTTCGACCAAAGAAGGCTTAATTTTTTTAAGTTCGTTCGCGGCTCGGTCCGCCTGATAATCAAACGGATTAGTGGTTTAGCTAAGCACACAATCACTAATAAATCGGTTCCTAATACTATTTCATTTTTAACAAACTAGAAAAGTTATGAAAACTCTGTTTGTGTTGCTATTTTTAAAACTGGAATAAATATTTATTTACTAAAAAAATTTATTTGTTCACAACTCCGAGTTCGGGTATTAGGCTTATGAATTTTCGGGTTCGGGTTTGAGTTCGGGTATCAAGTTTTCACATTTTCGGGTTCGAGTTCGGGTTCGGGTATCAAGTTTTCTCATTTTCGGGTTCGGGTTCGGGTTCGGGTATCAAGTTTTCACATTTTCGGGTTCGGGTTCGGGTTCGGGTATCAAATTTTCACACTTTCATGTTCGAGTTCGGGTTCGGGTATCAGAAAAAGACCGGGTAGTACCGAACTCGGGTTCGGGTTCGGGTACCCGTGACATCCCTAATATCTATATATATATATATATATATATATATATATATATATATATATATATATATATATATATATATATATATATATATATATATATATATATATATATATATATATATATATATATATATATATATATATATATATATATATATATATATATATATATATATATATATATATATATATATATATATATATATATATATATATATATATATATAAAAGAACATGTCCTGACTGACTGACTGATAATCAACGCCGAGCTCAAGCGCCTCATCCTAGGAACGGGAAATTTGGAACTTATATTACTTTTATTGCGTAAGCATCCACTAAGAAAGGATTTTTGAAAATTTTGCTCCTGAGGGGAAGAAACTGGAAAACAAACTTTTTTCTAAAACAATGACCTTAAATGTGGGGTGGAAAATTGGGTTATTTGGTTTTTAAAGTAGCTTCTACTCAAAAACTGTTAATGCTACAGGAGTAAAAATTAGTATTTAGTTTCTACTCCAAAAATAATGAAATACGTGTTTTAGCATTTTTTGAAAATTTGGTTTCCAGGACTTCAAATGTGGGGTGGAAAATAGGGCTAATTGTCTTTTATAGTAACTGCTACTCAAAAACAGTAAATACCACAGATGTAAAAATTATTATTTAGTTTCTTTTCTAAAAATAAAGATATACGTGTTTCACCATTTTTTTACAAATTTGGTTTCCCGGACCTCAAATGTGGGTTGGAAAATTGTGTTATTTGGTTTTTAATGTAGCTTCTACTCAAAAACTGTTAATGCTACAAAAGTAAAAATTAGTATTTAGTTTCTACTCTAAAAATAATGATATACGGGTTTCACAATTTTTTGAAAATTTGGTTTCCAGGACTTCAAATGTGGGGTGGAAAATAGGGTTATTTGGTTTTTAAAGTAACTGCTACTCAAAAACGGGCCAGGCCAGACCTTAAATCAATGTGGGACGGGCCGAGGTTTTTCACCAAGTATATAGATATTTTAGTGATTTTAGGTCCTTCAGTTGGGCCGGGCCAAACCTGAAGTCAAGGTGGGACGGGCCGAAATTTTCATCATGTATATAGAACTTCTAGGCCTGTAAGAATGGGCCGGGCCTAATTCAGACGGGCTGTGCCGGGCCAGGAGTTTGGGTTTTTAAAACGGGCTGGGCTAAGTTGTCGACGCGCCGAGCCGAGACCTAAAAAATTGATCTCTACTATGGATGCACGGTTCAAACTCTCTAATTTCATGCGAGCGAAGCCGCTACGGGCACTGCTAGTTATAAAATAATCGCGATATAAGTGATTTTGCCGGTTTCGAGTAATTTTGAGTCGTTGACGTTATTGTTCTTTAAAACGCAATTGCAAAGAAGGTGAGTAATTTTAAGATACATATTTTTGTTGTGTTTTTATCCAGTAACACAGTACGTGTTTTCTTTCTCGCATCAGTAACATGTTAATCAGCCTACAGTTAAAATACTAGGACTACTACGATTGGGGCATGTTGAACCATTTTGTTAGGGGCACGTTGAACCAACAATATTTTATCATGGTGATGATTTGACTTGTTATAATTGTTAGATATTTTATTAGATAATTTTAATAAAAATTTTTGTCAATTATTAGATATTTGTATCAGTTATTAGATTTTTTTATTAGCTGTTTTGTCTGGGTTTTTCTCAGGGTCATTGCTTGTTCTCACAATAACCCAATAACCATTCTAAAACACACAAGTTGTTACAATAATTACGTAAGCAGCATTAAGCAGCTTTAATGATTTAATCCATAGCGTTTCGTAACACAAGAACTTATTATTAGTAATATTAAAACCGCTTTTTAATTATAATAATTACGCAACTCTTGTAATAAATTAGATGAACTTAAAAACCTCAAATACAACAAAACCAAAAAATTGCGAAATCCGAATTTTATTGGGGATATAAAGTAAAATAGAAGATAACATTTGTACATTTGAATATGTTTCATTAGAACAATAACTGCTTAGCAACAGCAGTTATAAAATATTGGTTCAACGGGGTAAGTTGAACCACATGACGGCCCCGGGCTTGCTAATATTTTCTTCTAAGGTCAAGGAAAAATCTTAAAATTAAAAATAATTTTTGGTATACGTAATAAACATATTTGTTTATAATAATAACCTATTTCAAGATGTTTCACTGCAATAATAAATGTGTACTGAGTAAAGTTATAAAAATTGGTTCAACATGCCCCGGTCTCCCCTACCTGTTTCACCATTTTTTGAAACTTTGGTTTCCAGGACCTCAAATGTGGAGTGGAAAATAGAGTTATTTGTTTTCTAAAATAACTGCGATTCAAAAACTGTAAAAGCTACAGATGTAGTAATTAGTATTTAATATCTACTCTAAAAACAATGATATACGTGTTTCACCATTTACTGGGATCCAGTACTATCTGTTTTGGAGGGTTGCAGTAACGTTTAGGTCTTGCCTCCGGTTCTATTCCTGTTGGAATGTGTGTCAACTCCTCCAGATTGACTTCTAGTCCATACTCCCAACATTTTAAAATACTTTGAAACTAAAAATACTACAGATATAAAAATAAATAATTAGATATTACTTAGATAACAAAGTTACACATGTTTTACCAATTTTATTTTTGAATCCACGATTACAAATTTAGGGTGCAGAAAAGAATTAATTGCTTGAAAACTCAATAACTTAAAATGTAAACAGAGCCGGCCTGTATGTAAAAACATTAAAATACAGTATATCGATTTTTTTAAATAATAAGATACAACTTTTATTATTTTTTCGAAAGATTAGTTTCCAAGCTTTGAGGTTTTGTGCCCTTTAAAACTGGCTGATTCCAGTTCATCACGGAGTGGGCCAAGCCTCGACTCTTTTGCTTATGAAACGGGCCAGTTCAGGTCTAAATAATAAGCCAGGCCAATAAAATAAGCTGGGAGCGGGTCTAAAAAATCCGTGCAAGGCTCTATGGATAAGATTACTACACGGCAGGGCCAGGCCGTGATTTTAGGGTCATCAGACGGGTTGGGCCAAACCTGAAATCAAGGTGGGACGTGCCGAGATTTTTCGCCAAGTATATAGAAATTTTAGACCTGTAAAATTAGACCAGTCCCAAATTAGACGGGCTGGCCGGACCTGAAATTTTGACTTATGAAACGGGCTTGTCTAAGTTGTCGACGAACCGGCCTATTAAAAATTGGCAGGTGCAGTACTCTACTATGGATGAACGATTCAAATTTTCTAATTTCAATCGAGTGAGCCGCGACGGGAACTACCTATTGCACACTTTAATTTTCACATCCTTTGAATTTATATGAAATACGTTAGTAAATTAAAAATTTAAACCCAATAAAAAATTTAATTGAATTTGCTTATATATAAATTTTTTTATGGTTATCAAATGTCATTTTGTTTTTGTTGACTATTTTTATAATAACGGGCGCCGTATTTTTAAACTTCCGTCATTTTTGACGGACTATCTCTAGTTATTTATGTTTTAAAACAAAAATAAATCAAATAAATGTTTACATACATAAATTCAAAAAGTGTCAACGAATTTTTTTAATAAATGAATGACCAACAAATCCAGAAATATAAAGAATTTTTTTAAAATGCCTGGTGTTTTACGGCTTACTTGTTTATAAGTATTGCAAACTACTTATAGATAATTAATTAAAACGGTATATTAAGGCTTTTTTAACCGTTGCGACTGATGGTAATTAAAACAAGTAAAGAAAAAACGAGTTTTTTAACACAAACTTTAATTTCAAATACACCCGATTTAGAAATACGAAAGATGTTCAAATTAATTTTTTTATTGAATTATGTATTGTCATCCAATATAAAGCTATGCTGAAAGTTTCATTTTTCTAGCTAGTCAAAAAACTGGTTAAATTTTACTTGCAAGTTTGGCGTACAGAGAAAGCCACACACACACACAGATTGTAACTTAAATAAAATTTGTAAAAAAATACTGTTTGAACTTATCTTGGCATAAAACATATCTACAGGGTTATTCTGTCAACATCGATCTAACTTGATTATCTGGAACATCCATAAACGAGCTCAATCGTTTGACGCGAGAAAGTGGTAAGTCACTGTATGATTCAAAACCATTCTCTGCTTTGAAGTTTGTCTGTTTGTACATCAGAACGTGCTGTTTTTGAGGATTTGGCCATCGGGTTAGAATCTTTACGGCAAACAGTTTCTTCCATTTTTCCATCTCAGGTGACGTGGCTGGAGCATTCGAATATATAAAACGATTGATGTTATGCACAGCAATCAAATAGGGAACGGGTGTTCTGGATTCTGAAATGCACTTAGAATCTAGGAGCTGAAAATAGCGTTTCAGAAGTAGACTATTATTTTGGTCTTGCGGCTTGAAAAGATTGTCGATAGAGAATGGGAGTTGATCGAATTTTATGAAAATATTTCGTACGAAATCTGCATTAGATAACCACAGCAAATGCCAAAGAGTGTCGGCGGCTCCGTTTCTATTACTATCGTCAAAGTAAACCAGGGGCAAAAGCAAAAGAACATCGCAGAAAGGAAGAGCTCCGAATGAATTTCTGTGGCCTTCCAGGTAAGAACGATATAGTTTAGTTCCAATTTGTTCTTCGCTTAATGCCAAGACCTTTGAGTAGTTTACTTTAGAGGAAAGATGCTCAACAAGCTGGTCAACATAAAAGTAGATAAAATCATCCTTAATAAGATCATCTCCTCCCGCCAAAATTCCTTTCATTATCATTGAAAGTTTCTGCTCTGTGCTAATGTGTGAAAGCAATTTAGCTCTACTCTTTTCTAACAAGAATAGTAATCTGATGGCTTGTGTACTGTGATCAATAAGCCGACCAACCATCTTATAAAGTTGACGATTTTTAGCTTCAGATTTCTGCAAAGATTTAGACATAGAGTAGTTTAGTCTCGTCAGCGGTTTATACAGCCAGTCAATTGGAAGAATTGGTTTATGACATTGTCCGATTACTAAGCAAGTTACCTCAAAGCATTTTCCTTTAACATTTCTTAAACTCCTTTCAGCACTTGTACCTTCGAAGAATTGCTCTACAAAGGCCTCTTTCATGTTTTCCAGAT